>PVIJ01014128.1:0-42065 GCA_004024925.1 Scalopus aquaticus | reverse complement strand
AGGGAAGGAAAAGGGCACAAAATGGAATAGAAAAGAACACAAGGGACCATGGAGATGGATCACGGGTGAATTGGTGGTGGGCTACCCAAGGGGAATACAAAATGTAAAAGACACAAATAACAATAAAAATATATATTTATAAAAAAAAAAAAAGAAATGCACTGTTGAGGGGAGCAGCGGGCAAGGCAGGAGAGGTCCGCTGCCCCACGTGGGTGGGAATCTCCCCAGCCAGCATCAAACTCGCGTCACTGCTGCCAACAGCTCCAAAGCACAGTGCTTAACCGCTATGCCACTGGGGAGGCCCCTTCTTGCTATGTGTTTAAATTGGTGAAAAAACATAGCTAAGCAGAAGGATCCCAAAGATTAATGTTTCCCTCTTGGGCAACTGGGCTTCATGCTTTCAGGAACTTGGGTTTGCTAGAATAAGTGGAATAATTTTAAAAGGGAGGAAGACATTGGATTAAACTAAAAAAACAAAAAAGAAACCAGGAAGGCAAAACTGAATCCAGGAACACTTTGTCTAGGATGCACATTTAGAGCAGCTGACTTTGGGATTTCTCATTTTGTCTTTTTGTGTGACACAGTCAGCCCGATGATCTGTTCAGAGTACAGATATGAACTAATGGAAGACATCTTAGTATATAGTAGTGCAAGTGTGTAGGACAGTAAGTCCTCAACATTCTTGATAGGTTCTTCAAAACTTCAACTTAAAGTGAAACAACATGTAACATAAAAGCAGGTCTTTGAATAATGTTCACCAGGAAGTTCTTTTTTGTCATCAATGTTATGGTGAAAGGACACTGAATGAAATGCTATTATTCGAGGATCTAACATACATTGCTAAGTAGATTGCATAAGTTGGGATAGATAATGGTTAGCAAATGGTAGCTAATGATAATATGATTTTCCACACCCCAAATGTGAAAAAATCATTTCTAAAACTTGGCAAAATAGAAAAAAAAAACAAAACAAAAAATACTCAAAGGATAATTCATTTCCTTTACTTTAGGCATGAGATGGTTTTTTTCTGAGGGTGTGTGGGGTGGGGACATTGAAATCATTAAGTGGGAGGATTAAGGGAGACACAGGGTGAGCTACCAGGTTAGTGGAAGTGAGGGCAAAGAAGCATGGTTTGCCTACAACCCACGCATAAATGTAGATGAGGCAGAAAGGAGGAGGAATGAGGGAAATGTGTCATAAATAAACATTTCATACAGGACTATTTGAAAGACATTAACAATTTAAATAAAGGAGAATACAATAAACAATAAACTTTTCCAATAGCTCCACATATGTCTTTTTCAAACTTCTCTCACTACTCTCCTGGAGCTATGTGTCTCCCAAGGAACATCTCTGTAAGAAATTTGAATTTTTTTTGGGCCTCCCTGGTGGCACAGCGGTTGAGCGCTGTGCTGTGGAGCTGTCGGCAGCGCGCGATGCGAGTTCGATGCCCGGCCGGGGAGAATCCCACATGGTGCGGCAGACCTCTCCTGCCTTGCCCGCTGCTCCCCTCAGCAGTGTATTTCTGATCTGTCTGTTCTGCTCCCCACTGTGTCTCTGGTGAGCCCTCTCGCCGCCCCACGCCTCTGGCCTGTACCCCAGCTTGTATGTATAAATAAATCAATCTTTAAAAAAAAAATTTGAATTTTTTTTGGAATTCTGTATTCATCCCTGAAATCACTGCTTACAGTGCAGGACTCTTGTCTTACTCCTCTCTACCTTCTCAGTGATTAACACAACGCCTTTTCTATGTTGTCGATAATCAAACACATTTTTATAGATGTGAAGGAAATGAAACACTTAGTAGTTAGTGAAATTAAACAGGATTTATGGAGCTCTCATTTTAGGAAAAAAGGCATAGTAGTCAATGTGACCATGGATGGGGAGAATTAAGTCCATGTTTGTTATTGGTATATGTACAAATTGATTTATTCTCTTCTGGAAAAATTGAGCAAGGCATATTAAGACACATGCAAATATGCAGATTCATATTTGCAGATCCTTGGAATTTATCCTAAGGAAATCTTGCAAAGATGAAAATAAATTTGTACAAAAATGTACTGAACATACTTTTTTAAAATAAGAATAGTATGAATTGCAGCATTTTTATTAGGTAGGCTATGAAGCACTGCAAACAAATTGTAAAGAATGTACAAAGTATAGGAAATATTCAAGTTATAACATTAAACAGAAAAAGTAAATAAAATAGTACACATGCAAATTTCAAAGAAAATAAGTGAAATTAGTACATGATGTCCCAGAGGCAGCATGCTACAGATAAAGTAATTGTGAGAGGAAGTAGTTTACTGGTGAAATTTTTACATTTTATAACCTACATTTCACTATGACAAAAATAATCAAATATAAATTTACTTAAAATGTATACAGTATTTTCCACATAACACAAAGTACTAATAACTATGGTGGTTTTGCTCTGGAAGAGCTTATAATAAGGAACTGAGATATACCAAATATTACAACATATTATTTTATCACTATGTAGGTTGTGGGGAATGTGATGGAGTTTTCTATGAAAGTGGGAAGCTATTGGTTGGGAGGGGTAAACAGGATGAAATCTTCAAAGAGATGGCAAATGAATTGAGTCTAAAATTATGAATAACGTTTTCCAAGCACAGATGTGAGAGGTTGCATTGAAGGCAGAGGACCTAAAATTTGAAGGCAAAAATGTGATAATTCAAGAAGAGGGTGGAATATGGTATGATAAAGAAAAGGTGGGTAACTGTAAACTTTTGTTGTGGAATCAATGTTAGAGATGTTAGAAAGTCCGTGGAGTGCTTTCAGGTGGGGATGCTTGTATTCTTTTATGAAATGGTCAGTCAGGTATGGCCACTGGAAAAGACAGAGAAGAGACTCAGGAAATAAAGTTTATTATACTCACAAGTCCTAGAGTCAAAGGAATGGGACACCATGCAGTGCCACAGGGGAAAGATACTAGGATGGTGAAGGAGCAGAAGAGAGGAGTAAAAGGGAATGCTTTAGACCAGAGACTATTAAAAGGATTTCTGCAGGAAAGACAAGGGAGGGCATGCTGAAGAGTTTTGGATTGTCTAGTTTGAATAATTTCAGTGTGTTTCTAGCTGTAGAAGTAGTCCTTGATTGCTTGGAAACTGTCGCTAGGATGATTAAGACAGAAGGATATTGCCCTCTGAGATGTAGTAGGACTCTACATTTGTAGTTTGCATATGTTCTAGGCTGTCTTCTTTTATTTCAATTTTAAAATTTATTTTATTGGATTACAATGCTGTTTGTGATTTAGACGTATAGGCTCTCATCCTTAGATGTTGCTACCATACCACACCTATCATCACAACACGCATAGTCCACTGCCACACTTTTTGTTTTTTCCCCACTTTCCCTCCCCTTTTGGAATTTCTAACAATTAACCAGACCAAAGATGTCAAACCATCCTACTGAAACAGAAAGTTTAAAAAATGTATTTGTAATACAATAAAATAGATTTAAATATTAAAAAATGAAAAATATTTAGACATACTCAACTTTTACCAAGTAATAATGGACTTGTGTTTCTGGGTAGAATCATTTGATCTTTTCAGATTTCATTGTATGCCCTCACCATTTACTCTGTACCCAAGACTTAAATGATTTTGTCATTTTTTTTAACTTTACCAGAAGGAATAGTTTCCATTTTTTTCTTTTATAATGTGGTCTTCATATTTTAAACCTAATCCTGATTATAGAGGGAAATTGTTCCTTTCAATAGAAAGGCAAGGAGTAACACATCCCCAGTACACTTTATTTTGTGCTAAAAATCTGCCTTTTGTATGCAAATGACATGTATCAGTCATTTAACAATCCAATAATGATCCTCAGCCAGGATCAACAACTAGGGGATGGAATATTATGGACTCCAGGGGAAATAGTTTGAGCTTTGTCACATTCAGTCACAGGACTGAAATAAGATTAGATGCCAAAAATATGTTGAGGATTCATCCTGAGCGTCAGCCAACACTACTGTGCACTAACTACACTATTTCATATAATCTTCAAATAACATCCTGAGAGAGTCTGTAGTTCTCAATTTCCATAAAAGAAAATTGAATTTCAGAGGGGTTAGTTAGCTTAACCAAGGTTACATATATGTAATATACAAGTTTTGTTCAAATTCAGCTTCCAAACAACACAATTCAATTCATCCTGAGGATATGCTTTCTAACTTGTACTGTAATCTCCTTAAATTGCACAAAACAGTGCATCAGTGTCTTGAATATCAGAACACAGTAATGGTATTGTCATAGAAGATGCATACACCACTTAGTTCATTAAATATGAAATTATAAGCTTTGTGATATACTCCAGAATCTTAGGAAAAGTTGATGAATTTTAGAAGCTGTGCTTGAAGATTTCTTGGTCTACTGGAATGACTGATAAGTCAATAAACATTTGCATTTTCCTGAGAAGAATAACTGAAGTAATGTCATACCAGTAAAGTTTGATATGGTTACTCATGATGGATAGATGTTGCCCACGTAAAAGAGCCATGATTTCACCTTGAAGGATGGGGAGAGGTAAGAAGGAAAGTGATGCCCTACAGGATGCATTCATACTCTGCAATAGCAATTAGCACAAGTGATACACGGCCACACACTTAGCCTCATGCCCTGTGTCAACATTAGTACAGTGAAAATGGCGAATATCATATTTGGTGATGAAAATGTGGTACCTTTACTGATTGAGATTGTTTACATGGGCTGACAATCTGTCATTCTGCATCCGTGTTAGGAATGGCTGGAAATTATTCTATCGGGAGAAACTTGGATGAAGAATTGGTTTTAGGATGCTGGTGCCTGCCCCTCACAACCAGGCATCCCTTTTCAAATCTGGTTGCCATAACAACCACATAGCACTTTTGGTCCCTAACACAACAGACTCCTTTATGGTGATGATTATTATTAGTCAGTTTGCACTCCAGGCAGAAATCTGATTTACTTTCCCTGAGGAAACTCACCATATGACATGCAAAATGTCAGAGAGAGAATAATATAAACTGGAAGTATGGAAGTGCTATGAAATAAAACATGTGTGGGAAAATATACCTTGTGAGCCCTTTATTATTTTTAGATGAAAAGTTGTCAGATTATTCAGCCCAAAGTGTGATGTTAACTGTGTCATGCCTGTGAGCTACATAATAGTTACTGTGAAGGCAGTTGCTGTAGATTATCTATTATAGGGTGTTTGATAAAATGTGACATCTGGAAACTTTGAAGGTACATGCATTTTTGACATTATTCTGTAACCTTATTGATTGACTCTGAAAATACATTAAGAATGGGGCGTTTTTCCTAGTACACAGTGAGCATGAGACATATGCTTAGCTTCCTCTGCAGCAGTTTAAGAATGGGAGAAAGCAATTTCACTCCCAGAATACAACAAGTGATCACAGTGACTATGAATAAGGTATCCAGCTCCAAATGTGCTACTTCTGAAAAGTAGAATTTAAGCAGTTTCCTTTCCAGTCAAACTTAGCCAAACTGTTATTTTAACCTTTAATGAAGTCTGACCTTCAGGCCAGCCTAGAAGAAGAAAACTTTTTGGAATCTCTTGCGTCGAAAAAAAATTGCTTCTGCTGTACAAGCCAACTATTTCTTTGTGGCATGTTTATCAGTAATGTGCCCCTGCCCGGCAAAATTGTGTCCTTGAACCAGGGATATAAAATGATACTGTTAAGGGAGCCAAGCCAAGTCTGGTCAAAGAAAGCCATTTATTTTCACTGACCCAGCTGGTCAAGTGAATTTAGGTTCAGCAGCTTGGCTCACTTGAGAATCAAGCACTGCCATCATGCCTGTAATTACAGCATGAAAGTGATTTCCAGGAATGAACATCGAAAAGGAAACAGACTTTCCCTGGCAATATTATACTTCAGTGCAGGAGAGTTGGCAAGGTGAATATGAAGCATATATCTTCATGTGACTCATATAACGAAAACACCTTCCATTTGTATCACTCTTTTTTACATAATATACCACCTCAAACTTAATGGATTATAATTATTTGTTCAAAATTTTGTGAATTGACTGGGCAGTTCTCTTATTCTAGGTCCCTTCCTCTGGGCCTGAATAGCCTAGGATGACTACACTTAAAAATGTGGGGCTGAAGGTGACACTTTTAGGGTGGCTAAGATGGATGGGGCCTTTTCCTTTATGTGGATTCTCATCCTACAGAAGGCTAACAAAAGCATTATTTGGTTGTTGGAGGATTCCCAGTATCAAGGTGGGAAAGAGTCATTTCAAATGTTTCTAGTCCTACATGTAGAACCTATAGTTGGGAGACTTTAGCAATTGAGGGATAACTGATGGGGACTCCTTCAGCATCTTTCTCTCTACAGGCTTTCATTATAGAATAAATTCAGCATGGAAGCCTTAGGGTGTCTAGGGTTTTCACATAAAGATTCACAGCTCCAAAGATATGTGTCCCAGCAGAAAGACAGATGGAAAGTACATCATTTTTTTTAATCTATCCAAAAGTTTGTCACAGCATCACTTCCTGTATATTCTATTAATCATGGCATCAAAAAGGTTCAACCAGATTCATAGGAGAGGACACAGATGCCACTTTTGACTGGGGAGTGACAAGGGTCAGAAAAGGTATGTATGCTTGGAAATAACTTTTGGATATTTTAGAAAAATATAATCTATTTTATGTAGGGAAACTTTAAAACTTGCAACAAAGACCTTTAGCATTATTCCTCTTATCTTGGACAAAATTCTGGTATTCTTATTAAATAGATCTCACTTTTCCTTGAGCATTTTAAGGTTGCCAGTGACATTTGTTTTGCAAACTTGACTGCATTTCAGTCTTGGTCAAAAGAAGAATCTGAGAAAGAGCTTATATATAGATACTTGTTTGGGAAATAATTCTAGAAAACAGAGGGGAGGGACTAACGTGGAACAGGAAAAGAGGAAAACCCAATTTAAAGATACATGACCATGAGGGTAGGTGACTGAAGCTTTCAGTCTGGCCAGATTATTCTGGGAAGATTTATGAAGGCTGTCTCAGAGCTGTGTATTTGGAAGAGTAAAGGACAGAGCATATACCCATTGCTGTTGGTTAAATGAGAACCCAAGGTCATCAATTCTGCATGTCTGGCTAGCTCATGTGTACGTATCCAAATCTTCCCATAAACATCCCACAAAGGTGTTCAGAGAAGTGCAGAAGTGGAAAGCAAGAATATGTGATTCAGGTTTTTGATGAATACTTCAGTTTCATTTATGCTGAGCTGGTAGACTGCTCAGAACTGGTCACTGCAGAAACAAGTAAGGCTAAGATTGTTCACAGTGTCCTATGAGAATTGCAAGATGTAAATTCAGGCCATAGAGAATAAAATACTGAACATTTACTGTTAGTTATTGTTCTGAACACGGGGTATAAAGGTACAAAAGTAGACCCTTTGCACAGTTTAATGAGATAAAGCTCCAAACAAAAAGATCATCACAGCTCAATAAAATAAGTAATATGAAAGAATACAATGTGCTATTATTGATGCATAGAGGAAACAGAAAAGCTTTTATGGCGTGTTGATGATTAACTAATAAATCTTCCATAAAGAATAATATTTTTTCTAAATGGGAAATGAAGACAATGTGACGAAGGCATTCCAAGCATCATCATATATGATAAAGCAGACTTCTGAAGAATTGATTAAATCTCAGGACACAGGGCGTCCCTGTGGCACAGCAATTAAGCGCTGCACTGCAGAACTGTCAGCAGCGGCCACGCGAGTTTGATGCTCAGTCAGGGAGATTCCCACACAGCGCGGCAGACCTCTCCTGCCTTGCCCGCTGCTCCCCTCAGCAGTGTATTTCCATCGATCTGCCTGTTCTGCTCCCCACTCTGTCTCTGGTGAACCCTCTCACCAACCCACGCCTCTGGTCTGTACCCCATCTTGTATGCATAATTAAATATTTTAAAATAAATGAATAAATCTCAGGACACAACTCATATATGTAAACTGAGGCCAAATAGAATTAGTCATTTAGCCAGTGCTCTCATTTGACAGGTCAGATAAAACTCCAGAAATCCTGTGTTCTTTCAAGTTTTTCTCTCCTATTTTGACTAATTGGCAAAATATTACTCCTCAATCACTTTTTAAAAGAATAAATGTCTCATAGTCCACTCCACAAGTTTCTCTTTCCATTAGTGCTATATTCATTAACAAGTTGAATCAGCCTTGCTTGTTGTTGGTTTTCTTCATATGGGAAGATAAATAAAACATAATGAGGAATTTACAGTAAACACTTTTTATAGTGATCCCTGATTAAAGAATGGATTCTCCCTACATAGTTCAATTTCAATTTAGGCAGTTAGTGAATTTACCCATGTTTATAAATCCCTGGATAAAAGCAAACTTAGACAGCTCAGAATTGATGCCTCTGACACATGGATTGGAATATGCTGGATGACAGAACCAAGAAAGACTTGGTAGAGACCCAAGCTGGGGAACAGCAATTGACATGTAAGGAAAAGCGTGTGAAATGGGTGAATCAGCTTCTGATCCCTGCAGCAGTCATCACTTTGGAAACCATTGAGGAAGTTTTCACACAATTACTAAAATGTCTTTAGCAAGTATGTCAAAGAAAGGGCACATTAAGGTTTTAGGAATGCATTCTCACATTGTCTGATACAGTTCAACAATTTTCCAGAGACAGCTGGGTCAAATATGTGATTTCTCTAACCACTCTCTCTCTTGTTTTCCTCTTTTGGGTTAATGGATAGTTCACCTTCCTAAAATACTTTGGGATGAATCAGGGGCATTTCCCCCCCTCCCCCCCACTAAAAGGCTGGAGAGGCACTTAAATCATTGTGGTCACTGTAATCACAGTAAAATTCCAGATGAATTCACCACATTTCTGGAAGTAAAGTATAAGATGGAGTCTTTCAGCAATTTTATTTTTATTTTCATTATTTTTTAATATTTATTTATTTATACAAGCTGGGGTATAGGCCAGAGGCGTGGGGAAGCGAGAGGGATCACCAGAGACAGAGCGGGGAGCAGAACAGGCAGATCAGGAATACACTGCTGAGGGGAGCAGCAGGCGAGGCAGGAGAGGTCTGCCCCGCCATGTGGGATTCTCCCCGGCTGGGAGTCGAACTCGCATAGCAAGCGGCAGACAGCTCCACAGTGCAGTGCTCAACCGCTGCGCCACCAGGCGCCACCAGGGAGGCCCCTAATTTTGTTTCCTAAACATTTATGCATTCTTAGAAAAGGGATGGTTGTGGCAAGAAGGAAAAGCCTAGTATTTAAGTACCAAGGAAGTAAAGAATAGCATGTTGGTGTTATGGACTCTGTAAAATGAAAGGGAAAATGAAAGTGTAGGCAAACAGATACATTAGTAAATTTAAAAACACAGTCAATAATGCATAAAGCATATGAGTGTAACTCAGGAACTATTGCTCTTTAGGGGAACTAGTGGAAAGAACTTAGGTAAGTAGAACAGGAACAAAGAGGATAGATATTAAATCTATGCCATCTCTTTCTGGGTTTCCTCAGTAAAGTTCATTTTCTGCAAACTGGAAAAAATGGAGGTAACTTAATATCATGCCAACTGTCTCAGTCCACAAAGCCATAAACTAACACCAAATCAAAGAGAAGCAAAGCATGCTCAGTTCTGAGTAGTTTATCACACTTGTTTTAATCATCTAATATGTCAACAAATAATACATATAGAGACACTTGTATACCTTCCAGACATTTTCCTTGAGACTGAGATTAAAAGAACCAATGGGTATATTATAGTTCCTCCCTATACTTACATCTGATCATCTATTATATGAGTTCTAAAATTTTTATTCAAAATGGAAACATGATGAATTTTTCTAGAGGGATTATTTACAGGTAAATAAAGTTAGGAAGGACATCTCAGTTAGAGGAATGAGCATGTGCCAATGCTCCTTTCTGGACAGCGCCAGGAGGAGAATGGTAACTAGAAATGTAATAAGTGATTCAGCATGGTGGGGCTTTAAAACATAAGAAGATACAGGAGGGGACACGGAGATCAAAGATTTACTGGCGACTCCCAAATGCCAGATTTCAGGACTCTATTCTATAAACGTTGTATATCCGGGTTTTACATGTCAAATGTATGGATTCAGGATATTCATGTCTGGAGGTAGAAGGAGCAATGAAAAATCTATTCCAATGATCAAGGAGAACAATTAGAAACTGAAATAAGGTTGTGCAAGTGAATAGATATCAAGGAAGGAAAGAAAATGTGTGTCTAGATGGAATGGCAGATACAATCTGAGGGAAAAGGGAGAGCAGAAGACCAGGGCAATGCCTGGGACTAGGAGATTAAGCAAATAGTCGAGTCTGCAGGACTTTGAAAGAATTACAGCCAAACCAGATCAAAGGAAGAGCAGCGTTTGCCACCGGGTACTGTGACCACAGTTATAAGCCAAACTCAATGATGCTGGTAAGAGCCTGCATGGGAAGAGGGTAATTATGGGTAGAGGGTATTACACAGCTTGCCCTGATTGTTCCAGGCCATCTTCACACACACACCCCATCCCAAATACACAATGTATACTCAACCACTCTTAAATACTGTAGTGGGTAACACCATATTAATAAGAAAATCACAAACAGGCATTGTTACCTAGTTGGTTCAGAGCTTCCTGAAAGAAAAAGGGGTTTATATGGAAATTGTTTCCAAGGAATTAAAGATTATAAAACAATTATTTTTATATACCCAAATGTCTTCTGTAGTATCCATAAAAGGAGTTTCAGTTTCCTATGATTAGGAAACTGAACAATAAATCATGGCTAATTCAGAACACTGGGCTAGGTATTACCAGGAGAGGGAGGGGCATCAGATATCCCCTCTGTGAGTTTCAACTATCATCAGTGTTTGACTTAATCTGACCCTCAAAATCAGAATCAATAAGGAGAGTCTGCTAAAGTACAGTTTTTAGGTCCCAAATCATGGCTAATGAATCAGAATTTCTGGCACTGGGTCAGAGGTTCCTGCTTTTATATAGCTTCCATTGTGAGTCTTAAACTTATCTGAGATTAGAATCACTGAAGCTGCTCTTAGCAGACCCCAAACAGCACCAGAGGCATCACTTAAAACCCACAGGGTACTTGAACTTAATCAAAGAATAGCTGCAGGCTGTGCTTTCTTCTGCCACATGAATGTCCTTATGAATCATCTCTCTTACCTCCCTTACTCCTTACTCTCTCTTTCTCCTCTCATCTAATTCAGTTTTAATTTGGTAACTAGACTTTCCTCCCCTGCATTCCTTCTGGCTTGGTGACCTCTGCCTCACTTGGGAACAGCTCTATGAGCCAAAGGCAACCTGTGCTTACAACATGGCAAAGAGCAAGGCCTCTTCAAAGCTCCTGAATAAATCCTCCTTGACTTTGTAAATCAAAAGAGAATTTTCTCTTTATATGAAATTTTTATAACATAATTGAGTTATAACCTGTGGTGGTCAAAAATATGTCACCACAAAACATCTTTCTGGTAAGATGGTTATTTTCATGGAAGGGCCTCTAAAGGCTGGGAAGAGGTTACATTTCAGACATTTACATGTACTCCCTTAAGGGTATCTCCCTCACTGTACTGGAAAGAGTAAATAACCTTTTCTCTTTTTTTTTTAAAATTTTTTAAATTTATTTTTTATTTTTTTTATTTATACATACAAGTTGGGGTACAGGCCAGAGGCGTGGGGTGGCGAGAGGGTTCACCAGAGACAGAGCGGGGAGCAGAACAGGCAGATTAGAAATACACTGCTAAGGGGAGCAGCGGGCAAGGCAGGAGAGGTCTGCCGCACCATGTGGGATTCTCCCCGGCCGGGCGTCGAACACGCGTCGCCACTGCCAACAGCTCCACAGCACAGGGCTTAACCACTGTGCCACCGGGGAGCCCTCACCTTTTCTCTTTTCTATGGGAGAGGCAGGACTCAAATCTGCACACCTTTGTTTACGTGCCTTCCTTGGTAAATTCCAGAAGTGACCTTCCCCCTTCCTCCTTCCACAAGCTCCCTTGTCTTAGCTAAACTGTTTAAGATGGGATCTGAAGCCATACCTGTGAGTTACTCAGTTTTACTGTCTCTCCAAGGCAAACAGGAGGTGTGCATGTTATTGTTTTAGCTTTTTTATCAATCTGTTTATGTTTATTTTATTATTTGCCACCTATGAAAATCAACAAGGTTATAGGATAATAATTCCCTTTATGCACAGATAACCCAAATAAATCGGGAATCATTATGATTCTACACACATGTGAATAGGTAGAAATAACTGACTTCCAGGGCCTCCCTGGTGGTGCAATGGTTAGGTGCTGCGCTGTGGAGCTGTTGGCAGCGGGGATGCCAGTTCGATGCCCAGCAGGGGAGATTGCCGCATGGCTCTGCAGACCTCTCCTGCCTCGCCCGCTGCTCCCCTCAGCAGTGTATTTCTGTCGATCTCCCTGTTCTGCTCCCCACTCTGTCTCTGGTGAACCCTCTCGCCACCCCACGCCTCTGGCCTGCACCCCAGCTTGTATGCATAAATAAAGAAATCTTAAAGAAAAAAAAATAAATAACTGACTTCCATTCTTTAGATTATAAAAGAGCAGAATGACCATCCATGCAACCTAAAGCAATTAACTCTGGAACTTGGTCAAGTCATTTTAAAAGATGGGTCAGAGCAGGATTTGTTCAACTTTGACAATTGCAATTTGGGACCAGATAAGTATCTATAATAGGATGTGGGTGGGGACCACTTCCGTCCAGTTTATTACCATAACAAATTTGCCCCCAATAGAGAACTGAATAAAAAGACACCCGCGCCACAGTGTTACTGAAAGAATGCATATGGAATTGCTATTAAATTCTAACAGATTTCTAGGACATGGAAACAACTGCTACTGATAGAGGTTTAGATTCACAAGATATGGTAAATTCACAAAATGCTGTTTAGCCACAATGAAATCCAAAATGTTGCTCCTGGAAGGAGTTTGAAGGAATTATGTGGAGTAAAGCAAGTCAGAATGACAAAGACATTTAAGTAGTGGATGATACAACAAAGCACTCAAAAAAATTATTGGACACTAATACACAGAATGAGGAGTCTAAGATTAAAAGGGAGGAGGGAGTGTAACTGGGCTGAGGAGTTGATAACATTGCACATGTTAGGTCCTATACGTTTTGTATTGATGCAGCGGATGGCAGAACCCACTTAGAACAGGGCAGGTCTGGGGTAAAATAAGTCAGAGGAAAAAGAAAAATATCAGATGGTTTCCCTTATAGGAGGAATATAGGGAAAACATACAAGGAATCAAGAATAAAAAAGACAACTAGCAGGCAAACTATAATTCAGAGACATTCAGCAGGGAAGGGGGAGGGATTAAAACAGGGCAGGAAGAGCACAAGGGACTATGGTGGTGGTTCACGGGTGACTTGGTGGTGGGAATTTTATGGAGACTGCATAATTCCCTCCAGCTCCATCGATGTTGCTGCAAAAGGCATGAGTTTATCTTTTTTGATTGCTGAATAGTATTCCATTGTGCATATATACTACATCTTCTAGATCCAGTCATTTGTTTTGGGGCATTTAGGTTGTTTCCATATCTTAAATATTGTGATATTTAAGTGCTGCAATAAATATAGGAGTGTAGGTTTCCTTTCAGATTAATCTTTTTGTCCTTTGGGTAGACTCCTAGAAGTGGAATTGCTGGGTTATATGATAGCTCCATTTTTAGTAGTTTGAGTTCCTCCACACAGCTTTCCATAGTGGTTGCACCAGTTTGAATCCCCACCAGCAGTGCAAAAAAGTTCTTCTTTGTCCACATCCTCACCAGCATTTGTTGTTAACAGTTTTTTTCTGATATATGTCATTCTCACTGATGTGAGGCTGTATCCCATGTGGTTTTGATTTGCAAACAGTTGATATTCTATGATAATGGGATGAAATTTTGGCAGGAGATCAAGGTCCTATTTTCCACTTCTAATCACTATGCAAATAGATCACAAATACAAAGATAACACTATGTGCAGTGGGTATTTCTTAGGGCAACTATTGAAAAAGAAATATTATATTAAATGTTGGGAGGAAAAGAATCCTAATAAGGAAACTTTGGGAGAAAAAAAAATACCATATCAAGCCGAGGTTCTGTGGTTTAGCTCCAGTTGATAGGACTGCTGAATCTCCAGCCAGGTTCTTTCTACTACAAGTTCTTTTCCTTTGCAAGCAGGTCATTTTCCCCCCACGATACTCCTAGAGAATTGTGGGAACATTTATTTAGAGCCAGCATCTCAGTGTTGCATAAATATCATTGTGGAAGCTTAATGATCATTTAATATTCAGGATATTAGTGATCAGTACTCTAACTTTGTCTATATCTTCATTTTATCTTGTATCTCAGGCAAATCTGATGTACCTGGTTTTGGGAATATACTTTCAGAAAATAATCTGGGGTTTTCATACATTTTGAACTTCTGCATTCCTCTTATATTGTGACCCATAAAAATTATCAAATCACAACCAAAAGTAAATTAACAAAGACACGCCAGGGAATCTGAATTCCAGTATTCCAGGTCTTTTGTTTGTTGGGGACTACCCCCCTTCACTTTGTGTCCAAATACCAAATATTTGTAAATGTAACCTTGCACAAGTTACATCTGATCTCATCTCTGGGCTTCAACTATGTCATTCGTAAATGAGCATAGTGGACAAGATGACAGCTAATACTTGAGCTCTAAATTTTAGGGACAAGGCAAGAAGTTAAACATAAATATCATTTCATGATCTGATATTCATTTTGCAAAGTTGATTTATTAATATTAGAGTTCATTAGTGAATGCCAGAATTAATTAATGCAACAGAGATTATGAACTTGTACCAAATTTTGTTTGGTTTTGTGTTATAAGATATGCAATAAATCAGATCTTCCACCAGTTAACATTTGTTGCTGATCTTTCTTGCAATGCTGCCTAATGAAAAACAGCTAATTAATATGCTTCTAATAATTTACTGAACCATATCCCTGGCACTTAAAATCAACAGTCACAAATAGCTGGAACCATGATGCATGAGCATGCCTCTGACTTCCAATCTTCAGGGGAGATTGTGAATTACATACAGTGTCTAATGAATTATTTATAATGGTAAGAAATGAGCTGAAACATGCATACCAGCCATGGGGAAGAGTGAACTGTGATAGCACTAGGAGCAATGGGCAAAATTTGGCTGCCAGGCCTATATTTTACTTTGAAGTTCTTTGTAAGCAATTTGTGGCTTATTCAAGCTTCAAAATCTTAAGGAAAAAAAAAATTAAGATGAGCTTCTCAATTAATTTCCTCTGAGTCTGTGATCATTGGCACTTTTTAAAAAGAATACCATCTTCCCCAATTTTCTTCACTTATCCTATCTATCACATTTCTTTATCTAACTATAATTTGACATGATTTGTTCCCTGAATTGACAGATGGGAAACTAGAACTTATTATGGACTTTTTTTCAACATAATTGTCTTTACTTTTCTTACTCTATAAAATGGTGTACAAAGTTTATCTAAAAAGGAAAATATTATCTTTCTTATAAATTATTCCATTAGATTAAGGATTCACTGAAATCAGAAGCTAAGATTAATCTCTGTGTCCTTCCATAACACCTTGCACTTTTTCTATTCCACAATGCACTTATTAACCAGCAAATTTATTGAACACATTGAGAAAAAGTGCCTGGTACTTATCTAAACAATGAAAATGATACAGCATCTAAGGTAGGGCAGTCACACCTTTGATGTAGTTAATATTTTTGGGGACAGAATAAATGTTTTTGAATGACCTGAGCACTCCTAATACTAGATCTTTTTTATCTGCTGAGAATTACTAGAAACTTCTATCCTTCTCTTCCTCAGTTCTTTCTCAGTGTTTTCCTGAAATCTAAATATTCCTCTTTTGTTGCTCACAATAAGCTTTTTTTCTTAAATTGCATATACTCTTTAACACACCCATTTAAAACCACATCTAAATATTCTTCCAGTATGTGTAAAAATGTATGAATACATCTGTTATCACAGATCTACCTCCATCTCTCCACCTATATTTTTATATATCTTGCTCTCAGTAAACCAAACGATGGGAATAGAGATGAATGAGATATAACCTCGATCCTCAAAATAGATTCATTTGAAAGAAGTAATTCCAGAAGAGAAAAGAGAAGTGTAACAGTCTAGGAACAAAAACAAAATTAGATTTCATTTTATAAAGATTTCAATGTATCAGCCTTAGGAAATCAGGAGAGATCTTACAGTGTCTTATGAACATAAAAGGACCATGTTAAGCTTATGCAAGAACCACACCTAGCCTTGTATTACAGATGTACATACAGAGTAATACTTTGCTGGGATAAAATTACCTCCTATAGTTATAGTTATATTGCACTTTTTATGTTCATCGAATTGGAGACAAATATCTTTATTTGCCTAGATTTATCCTTTACACTTTCCTGGTAAATGGCATTTTATCCTGTCACATAATCTGTAATGAACTAGTTGTTGAATTACTTATTTCAGACCAGGAAATTTGGACCAGGACAAGCACGTGACCAGGACATAAAAGTCAGATTTTGTAGGGGATTTTTCTGCTGGTGGTGGGTGAGAAGCTTCTTGACATTTGAGTTCTAGATCAAGGTCTGCAAGTCATCCTGTTAAATGCTATCTGAAGGTCTAAACATAATAAATAAAATGATGCCCAAGAGAGCACAGCACAGAAGAAAAATGGAGACTGCGGAGGAAGAGTGACAAACTGGCATTACATGACTTCAGACTCTGATTCCAGGTTTACCTCAGGGAACTACTTCCTAGTCCTCACAGTCATAGTCACAGTTGTTGTTTAAAGTCAATAACTGGCATTGTGCTTTTTTCCACATCAACTATTTGAAGGTGAATTGTAGTTTTTAGCCAATAGTGTTCAAGTCAATGTGACCTCCCACTCTTTGTGGTTTGTGTAAGGTTCCTCACAATCTAATCAATCTAATCTATTTTCCAGATGCTATCTCATCCTAATTTCATTCATTAAGAACTCAGTGAAATTATCCCCAAACCTGATATTCTTCCATGTCTCTAAATACTTGCTGTTTGCATTCTCTTTCTAGAAGGCACTTCATTTTTGTGCTTAAATCTATCTTTTATTAAAGTCATGATTCAGATATACCTCCTCCAGAAGCTCCTTCCTTTCCCTCCTCTCTTTTTCAGTAAAAGTTAAGTACTACCTTTTTGGGCTCTCGTAGACCCCTGAACTCAGCTTGTTATATACTAATATAGACAGACTTTTAAAATTATTATTATTAATTTGACTATGCTGAGAGCTTCCATTCATCTCTTAAGAGGAATTTTCATAATGATCAACTTTGTGTAATCCTTTGTGTAATATCCGTTGCTAACTTCTAGGAAAGTTATTCTACTCAACCCAGTATTGTATTTGGCTAAATTTATCAATACTGCTTATTATTTATTCAATAACACAGTTTATTTGATTCTGTGTTCCCAGATGCTAGCCCAGAACCTGATGCATAGGATATCCCCAATGGATGTTATCTAGATTGAATTTCAGGGTCAATGTCTGTTAGTTAGGTTTATTTTTGGCTTCCACTTATTTTTTTTGAAATCTGCCTGTATTCATCACTATGCTAGAAAGAATGATTCCTTAAAGATTTATTGGAAGCTCTCCTTTAAGGATTTGCTTGCTGTGAGAGATGCAGAACTCAAACTGTCCACGACAACACTACATGGGAATGATTTCACCTGGGATTTCCTCCTTCCTAAGAAGGCAAACCAGGAGGGGCTGACTTCTCCATGACCCTGTGAATGGCAGAACCAGTCAGCATCTGGTAGTCTCCTGTGTCTATGCGGGAAAGTTTTCTTGTTTTCCCAGTGGCTGTATGGTTGAACAGAGTCACAAAAATTCTTTAAAAATATTTGAGTATACCTTATCAGATTTATTTTTTAGATAAGTTGGACAGTTTATATGTACACGTGTTCTTGGTAATCTCCAAAAGTATAAGAGGGTATTTTTCATCCTTAAGATGGCCCCTATTCCCCTTTCTAAAAGGTTTGTCTGTATAGGTTTAACTAGTGAGTAAATAATCTAATGAAAGAGTGTGAAGGCAAAGAGTATGAAGGCAAACCTTGGGAGTGTTCATCTGTGCCACACAACTGAAATAAGCAACAAGAGATGCTCATGTGGTTTCATAGATTTTATAGTCTGCATCCTTTCCAAATCACAGGTCTGAGAGTAAATTTTGTACCAATATATATAAACTGATGAAATGTTCACTAAAAAATCACAGATGGGGCCTCCCTGGTGGCACAGCGGTTGGGTGCTGCGCTGTGGAGCTGTCGACGCCTGGCCAGGGAGACTCCCACATGGCTCAGCAGACCTCTCCTGCCTCGCCCGCTGCATCACTTAAGAGTGTATTTCCATTGATTTGTCTGTTCTGCTCCCCTCTCTGTCTCTGGTGAACCTTCTCACTGCCCCAACCTCTGGCCTGTACCCCAGTTTATATGCATAAATAAATAAGTCTTTAAAAAAATATCACAGAAAAGTGTGCCTAGTATACTAGCATTTGTTAAAAAAAATAAGAAAAGTAAGTTTCTTGTAGGTGTTTAATTTTCTCTGAAGGCTAATTGGTTACCTCTAAATAAGGAAACTAGATGTTTGGAGTATAGGCAAACTTAGACAAACTTTTTCCTGTATAACCTACTGTGCCTTGTGAATTTTGATCAATGATAATATATTTGTTTCACATTAAAAAAAAAAAAAAGTGAGGGGACTCCCCGGTGGCGCAGCGGTTGGGCGCTGCACTGTGGAGCTGTCGGCAGTGGCGATGCGAGTTTGACGCCCGGCCGGGGAGATTCCCACATGGCGCAGCAGACCTCTCCTGCCTTGCCCGCTGCTCCCCTCAGCAGTGTATTTCTGATCTGCCTGTTCTGCTACCCGCTCTGTCTCTGGTGAACCCTCTCGCCGCCTCACGCCTCTGGCCTGTACCCCAGCTTGTATGTATAAATAAAAAAAAAAGTGAAAATACACCTGGCTAAAAGATTGATGTTTGAGTCCAGTCATTAGGGAGTGTGCTAGTTTTCAAACCAGCATGGGCACTTCCGTCTCTCCTGGGGCCTTTCATTCATCTTCTCCTCCTTTCAGAAATCACCAGTGAATTCTTCTTTTCTTTTGACTAGTACTAGATGGGCTCACATGGTGCCTGTAGTTTATGGGTTTGTTTTCATCGTAAACCTTGCCCCATACTAATATGGGCAGAATCAAACATCAACACATTCTCAATGCTTTTCCAGAACTTTCCAGAGACCAATTAGGCAAATATTTTCTTCCAAAATGTAATCCCTTTGACAAAAGGGGAAAAAAAAAAACAAAACACCCAACAATTGATTTTATGAGGCATCAAATTTATATTGAGTGCCTTCTGGGCATGGACTGAGTAACTTACATTTATGGTGGGAGCTAAGGTTTACTTACCTTGAAAATAGCTGAATACAAATGGAAGAAAATGGGCATTTGTTAAATCACTGCTATATTTGAGACTATGAGAAAGAATCTTTCATATAATAATTCATTTAATCCCCTCAAACCATGTGAGAGGTATTTTAATATCCTTATTTTCTAATTGAGAAAACAAATATGGAGAGTCTAACCTCATCCATGTATCTACTCCCTATAATGCCAAGGCTCGCTCTTCCCAACACTTGTAGAACTGTAGAAAATGGTGTAAAAATAGTAGAAATGAAAAAGCTCATTTCTTTGTTTTTGCCTTGTTGGATTAATCCTATGCAGCAAAATGTCAGCACCAAATGCAAGATGTATTTTATAAAATGCCTTAATCTGTTTATTCATCACTTAAGAGTACATTAGAGAGACTGGGAACTTGATCTTTATTTTTCTACTAACAGATGTTGTTACTAAGAAACATGTAATTGAGCACTTCGGGCCAATTATTTTAAAATATAATGCTCACCTTTCCAATAACTTTCCATGTGGTTCCCTGGAATTAAGACACATTTCATGTTGACTCATCAAAGAGCCCCATGCCCCCTCCTTTGAGACAACCCTACCTCAAAAAGTACAGTTTTAAATTGCTAAGCCAGTACAAAGAGGAAGAATGTCAGGCCTCGTAAATATTCAGAACCGTCTGTCACCAGATCTGGAGCCGCTTTTTAAGGCTTTTTAAACCTATCTCCAGTGTTGCCTTACATCCAGGTGATCATTGCATTCATAAAAAGCATTTTTCTTCTTTTTAGAAATTCCAAAATCTGAAGATACATCTGTATCGGATAAAATTTTTAAAGAGACTTTTAAATAGTTGGTGCAATTACTTGATTTCTCCAAATGCGCTGTGCTCTAACACACTTTTTTGCCTGTCTTTCTGAAGTTTTTCTACCTAACATGTTGCTGCCATTCCCGCCCACCTCATCATCTCATGTCAACCTCCATTCTTCCAGATCCTTTTCATCATTGCCTTTTCTCTGAAACATGTTCTGTTTTCACCCCTGCCCCGAGCAGAGTTATGTATCTCCCAACTGTAATCATGCTGAACACTATGAAAAACTTCTTTGTGTCATTTCTCAAGTTTGCTTACCCTCTCTTCTCCTCTAGACTAATGTTGTTTACAAACTGCTACACATATTCACACAGAGCTAAACTATACTATTTTTTTAAAAAAAATCTGTGTCCAGCACAGTATCCCATTCAACGCCTGAATACATTTTTTTGGTGAATGAATAAAAATATAATTGTTTTTTAATTAGAGCAAAGGGATTTATTGAGCTATTAAATGTACACAACAATGTGCTGAATGCAGTGTGGGTCTCAGGCACACACAGTCAGGAGGTCAAGAGCATGGTGGTAGAACCACACAGACCTTCCCCTACCACTTTCATATTCTAAGATATATGGCAAATGAATGAACCCCATTTGCAGGAGTTCCTCATTAGGAAAATAATATTCTAACTCCATATGGCTGCCCTGTGTATTTAATGAGATAAATGTATATTAGACATTTACTAGTAGACTCAGAACACAATAGTCATTAAAAACTTCACTATACATTTAGGAATAGAAGACAAGAATATAGAAAACAAAATAAACTTTTAGTTTAAGATGGGCTGTTTTAAAGTTTCTCTTACTTTATGTAAAACAAATTGAAGACAGCACAGACTGAGGCTGTATAGAATCATGACTTGTATAGTACATGTTACCTTCTCATTCTCAAGATATCAGTCTTCTGTCCCAGACTAGTGTTCTCAAAGAGGGAGTGAGATGAAAACAGCACAAGCATCTCCTGGGGACTTTTTAAAAATGTGAATTTTCATTGCCTACCCTGGACCAACTGAATGAGAAACATGCATGCCAAAATTTGAGAACCAGTGCTCTGGACAAAACAAATTCAGAGAAAACACTAAATATTTTCTTTGTTGTCCTCCCAAGAAAATTACGTCTGCATTTTTTCAACATCATATACTTAAAAACCCTGTCAATTAGCTATTCCATAGAATTGATACATTTCCCTAGATATCAATTAGTTCTGCCCAGACAGAGATATTGGAGTTAGTGTTCTCTTTTATACTGCTTCTTCATGCAGTATTCTTGACTCCCTTACTTTAATTAAGTGCTATTCTAAGAATAATACATTTCAAATATTCATCATGTAACACAGACTGGAAAACAATTATTTTCATTTGAATCATTTACATTCCCTAAATCACAAGCCAAAGTTCTCCTAGTGGGGCTGGTGGTGAGAAGGAAGCTAACAGGGGACCAAAGGGGAAGAAAGTGGCCTGTGCTCTTATTTACCAAAGCCTCTCATCTGCCTATACTAACCCATTGTCCTGATATTAACAGCTGTTCTTCATACTCCTTTTTAGATGGATGGTAGTGTTCTCTTTCCTCCTAGTTCTCTTTGTAGGTAAAGGCTGTTATTACTAGTCCATTAGCCATTAGACCATGGCTTTGGTCCTCAGGTAGCTTAGAAAGACAATTTGGGAAATCATTCCTTAGATCTGAGCTGAACATCATCTTGTCTTTCTATTTCTTCAGGAAAGAAAAGGCCCACATTTAAATTTAATAGCAGCCCAAATCCATCTGAATCTGATGCCTCAAGAGTTTAGCTGGATATTCAGGGAATTCATACTAATGTTTTCTTATATACAAATCCAATATTTCCTTATTTACCTAAAAAGATTTTAGAAATAGCCAGCAATTTCTCTGATCTCACTTGACCCAAATGAGAGTTCCACACATCTCTGCTCCAAAGATATCCATCTTTAAAAATGCTTCTTGAAAACCATATACTCAATCAATATTAACTGATGATAAAATATGCTTTAAAATAATTCTAATGATGTTTACTCAATACCAAAGCTCTAAGCTTCATGCTGTCAAACTGGAAAGCTCAGCAGCTGAGTGATAACTGGAAGCTTACAAGTTCTGTGGTCTTAAGTTATAGGAATAAAATAGTGAAATACAAACTACACAGACAAAGTAATGCATGTGATTTCTGTTTTAGTAAATCTACAGGGCATTTGTTGATTTTGTTATTAATTTATTTTTTTAACAAACATCATTTTAGATGTGGTAAATTATACAGAATAAACCCACAGGTAAAATGACAATCAGAAGGAAAGTACAAATGCAAAATTAATTTTTTGAACTCAATATGTGATATACTTAAGTTGGTTCCATATCTTAAAAGAATTGATTACAACAAAAATATGCTCATTTTGGTGAAAAGGGTTCAATCTGGCATAATTTTTTTTTTTATTTTTTTAATTTTTTATTTATACATACAAGCTGGGGTACAGGCCAGAGGCGTGGGGCGGCGAGAGGGTTCACCAGAGACGGAGCGGATAGCAGAACAGGCAGATCAGAAATACACTGCTGAGGGGAGCAGCGGGCAAGGCAGGAGAGGTCTGCCTCGCCATGTGGGATTCTCCCCGGCCGGGCGTTGAACTCGCGTCGCCGCTGCCGACAGCTCCATAGCGCAGCGCTTAACCGCTGCGCCACCGGGGAGGCCCCAATCTGGCATAATTAATGAAGTTTATTTTCCCACTCAGAAACATATTTTGGTTATACATACAATATAAGTTGAAGTCGGAAAAAAAAAATGGTGATAGAATTTAGATAACTATCAGCTCTCAAAAACTAGAAACCAAACTTCTGGCAGCACAAACTAAATTGTCAGCTCAGTTAAGTAGGTGTACTCACATTAAATTTTTTATTTCATTTGCACATATATTTTGAGCCTTGTAATGTACAGTAATCAATGGAATGAAAAATGCAGAAAAGTTTCTAAGCCATTTAGAGTCAGAGATTGTAGCCTACATTTCATAATCATTATAACTTCTTTTAGTTCACAGGATAATACGTTCTGCTTCAAGTATTCAGAGAAAAATGAGTCAATACTTACATTATTATGGTCTTCAATCTTCTTCTAAAAATAAATGTTCAATTCCTATTGAAAAGCTCTTCAAAAAATGAAGATACTACATGAATTAAGTTAGAATGAATAGCTCAAAGGACACAGATTTTTAATTTCTTTATTAGTTTATTAATTAGCCTAATATAAGATTTTTCAGGAGATTGTTCAAACACTATTTTAACTCACATTCAATTAGATTTGGCTAGGAAAGATACATATTTTAGAAAACATGTCCTAGTAATTTTTATATCAGAGCTGATATTTAACAGATTTACTGTTGAAGATGTACTTATGAGATAATTTTTTAAAAGGCAATTATAAAAATATAAATATGAATATCTATCCACATGCATTCGAGGAGCCAAACATTTTAAATTGTACTTGTCATTTTATGGCAAAAATGACAAAGTAAAAATATGTCAAAATAAGTCAAAATAAAAAATATAAAACAGCAATACTACATATTAATATTAGACTTTGGTTAAAATGTTTTCAACAATGAATGTGAATTGCAATGAAAATTAATTTTTTTCTTTAATTTAAATAACATATGTACACCTGTTTTTGTTAACTTGTAGTAATAAGGTTTTATATTAACTGAGTATCTTAAAAACCATAATTATTATAGTTTGTTTCCATTTTTTCCTTTTATTTCTGAGTAGATTTTATTTTTAGAGCAGTTTAATTCACAGCAAAATTGAGGGAAGTTACAGAGATTTTCCATATACCCCCACAGCCCCCACACATGCATACTAACTCTCCCCATTACCTATATCCTCCACCAGAGTGGTACATTTCTTGTGATTGATGAACCTACACTGTGACACATCATAATCACCTAATGACCATAGTTTCCGTTAGGGTTTCTATTGGTGGTAAATAGTCTATGGGTTTGGATAAATTCATACGGACATGCATCCACCATTATAGGAACATACATAGTTTAGTTTTACTGCTCTAAATAGTCTCTGTGCTCTATTTTTTTACCCTTCTCTTCCCTCCGAACCCATAAACTATTGATTTCTTTATTCTCTCCATAGTGTTCCCTTTTTCCAGAATGTTTTATCATTGGAATCATACAGAATATGGCCTTTTCATATTGGCTTATTTTACTGAATAAAATACATTTAAGTTTCCTTCTTTTTTTTTTTTTTTCCCAAGGTTCATTTCTTTTTAGTGTTGAATGATATGTCATTGTATGGGTTTTATACCATAGTATGTTTATTCATTCATTTCCTAAAGGATATCCTGGTTATTCCAAAATTTGGCAATTATGAATAAATATGATAAATAGATTTGGTGTAGTTCTGAGTTTTTCACTCTTTTGGATAATATCATGGTTAATTTTATCTATCAAGTTGAGTGGCCTACAAGGTGCCCTTTAAACTTAAACTTAAATTAAAGTTTTTTCTGAGTATATCTGTGAAGGTGTTTCTGAAGGAGATTAGCATCTGACTTGCTGTACTGAATAAAGCAGACTGCCCTCTCCATGTGGTAAAGCATGTGGAATGCTCCATAACAAAAGATAGAGGAAGGAGGATTTGCTCCTTTTCCTGACTCACTGATTGAGTTGGGGCATCTCATCTCATCTTCTCCTTCATAGTGGATTTTTATCATTAATTCCTCTGGTTCTTAGCATCTAGCCCTGGACTGAATTATAGCACTGGCTTTCCTGGGTCTCTAGCTTGCATACGGCAGATCATGGAACTTTGCAGACTCCATAATCACATATCAATCCTTCAAAATAAATAAACACACACACACACACACATACCCCTATTCATTCTGTTTCTCTGCAGAAGCCTTGCTAATGAAGGTTAATACTGAGGAGCATGATTGCTTAAGCAAAAAGTAACAGCATCTTAGTATTATAAGTCACTATCAAACTGTCTTCCAAAATACTAAAGCATTTGCATTCCTACCAGCAAGGAATGAGAGTCCCTATTGCTTCACAAACTCATCAACATTTGGTATTGTCAGTGTTCTGGATTTTTACCATTCTAACAGGTATATACCAAATTCTCACTCTCTCTCTCTCTCTCTCTCTCTCTCTCTCTCTCACACACACACACACACACACACCTTCTACTTCTAAATACAATTTTCTATAGATTTAAAATGTGGATTACTAAAAGCAGATTTCATATCTTTAGTTTATTTCATTTAGAGAATAATGAGAGATGCAGGTTTTCATTCATTAGGTATGAATGCATCAGAACAGTATCTTTTATATATTCTTAAGATAATTCTTAAGAGAATTGGAAGGCAAGAGGGTACTGAAGTAAATATCTTAGTCTGCATTCACTGGAAACTTTATTTAGGGAAGATATACAGAATACGAGCGTAAGAAACAAATGAGTGAAGAATTTAATTTCAGAGATGAGAAAGTGATACTCAGAAAATGAAACGGTAATGTAACTATATGGAATGGGGGGACAGAACTCTCATGTGTAGTATAGTTTGAAAAGGGCTCTCTGAGGATGAATTATTTCTGAGACCAGTTATGAACACTGCTGGGGCAAAAGATTCCTCTGCAGAGTATAGAAATATAAACACACTGGTACTGAGAGGACCTTTGCTCTCTTGAGACCTGAACAAATGCTAGTTTCTGCTTAGGTCAAATAGTTTCAGTTTGTAAATAAAGTAATGAAATTTAGAATTCTGGAGTAAAAAACCATCAACAAATTTTACTTTTGAAATCTTCCACTACCAAGAAGCAACAGTATTTCACCATCAAAATCAAACCAGAAAGACAAAGAGATGCCTATAAATACCTATATATATCAACAATTGATAATATTATACATGAATATCAATCTCTTTATTTACCTGTGTGTTCCACACATATTCACTGGACACCTACATTGTGACAAGCACTTTTCTAATTTCCGTTACAGGGATACAGGCCTGGAGAGCTACAACTTTAAACTGGCTAAAGTTTCTATCCTCATGAATCTTAAATGCCTTTATTGTAAAGCAAATATTAAATAACAACAACACACAATGAATTAGAGTATGTCGAATGGCAGTAAATGACATGGGAATATATAACAGAAAGGGGAAATAAGAAAGGGGATAGGTTTTTAAATTTTAAATAAGTATTTCAGGAAAAGCATACTCAGATGTTATTATTTTAATCAAGATCTGAATTAGATGATATATGGGAAAAGTATTCCAGCAAAGAGGAACTGAAAGTGCAAAGTCCCTTTAGCAGAAACAGGCTTGGCATCAGTGAACACACACGACACGACACACACACACACACACACACACACACACACACACACAGAGACAAGCCTACATAAATGCATGTGTGCACACATACTGTATAATGTTTGCAAACATTATGTAAATACACATACATACATAAATCCATGCATACAGGAGCAAATTTAAAATACACACACATATTCATATGCACAAGCATAAAAAGTAATGTCAGGCTGGGATAAAGAGGAATGTCAGAGAGGAGATGAGTGGGTGACAATTTTTGGAGGATTTTACAAGCTATTTAAGGAATATAGATTTTATTCTGAATAAGTTGGGAAATTAATGGAGACCTTTGAGCAAAGAATGACAAGTTCTGACTTGTGTTTTAAATGATTGCCTGAACAACTGATTGCAGGTATACTTGAGAATAGAAACCCTGGTGATTAGGTGAATTAGATGTGAGGTGACAGGAAAAGTGCAGTCCAGACTAATTCCTTGGCATTTAGCCTAAGTGATATGAAGAAAGCATTTGCCAATAATTAGATAAGGCACTCTACCAGAGGAACAGATATAATGGTGAAACTAAGAATTTAGTTTAGACATAGCAAGTTTCAGAGGTGTCCAACAGACATCTGTAGCTTCATGTTGAAAATAAAGTTGTACAAAGAAAAGGAGACATGGGGATATCAGTATGCCAATATACTTTGCTTTCATTATTCTTAAACTAGCTCTAAAAACATTTCCCAAATCAGAATTTCAGAAACGATGTTGAGCAAATAGCAGTGCGCTTAGAAAAACATGTCTAATCCACTTAAGCATTTACCTTAAAGGGAAATCAACACATTTGGAAATGTAAATTATCCTTTGTTCACTGAAAAAACATCATTCTTATAGCAACACAGACACATTTTCTTTCAAATCAATTTCTTGTGGAAAGATTTTGGCATTTGGTGATGTTGATACCAAAGAAAATTGCTTCCTTTTGATGTACAATATCAGGTCCTGGTTTTGCATGTCAACTTCCTTTCCTTCTGTTTCATACAAAACCTCTATAACAGGAAACATAAAATCCATGAAAGCAAAATCAAATCAACAGTAGTTATGTTGGGGAATTATGCAGCAATTAAATAATATGTAAAAAAAGCATACTGCCCTATTCATTTATAAAGACTAAAAATCTTAATGTTGCATACATGTGTAACACGGTGATATTACATTCTCATTGCTGTTTATTGCTGCATACACTGTCCAATACCCAAATATCAGGAAAGGTCCCAGAGGAAAGCATATGGCACAGTCAACTGGTGTATTAAGATTTTTTTTTTAAAGGTGTTGTTTACAAATGTATAGTTAAGTTTTCAGAAAACAGTGAAAGATGGAGCAGTATCCTAGGACTAGTATAAAGAAGAACCAAGACTCTAGACTGAATGGCAAAGGACTAGGACATTTAGGGAAGCAAGAGAGATGAGGTATGTAGAGAGAACAACCTAGAGGCTCTGACAAAAGGATATTTATTGCCAAGCCAAACTGACTGGTGTGGAAACTGAAATCCATTATCCTGATATAATTTTCCTCCTTCCCTCTGATGTCCTCCTGATATCTTCAGTTGTACCTCAGATGGACTTGTGAGGAAATGGATGGAACTATGGGGTATATAATTGAGAAGCAGGTGTCCAACGATGAGTTAAGGAAAAAAGGAATACAGACTAAATTAGAATGGAGACAGTTCATTGAACTGTATCTTAAAAAGAATTTACCTAGCTACCTGGTAAAATGAAAAAAAGTAAAATATTGTCTAGTTATATTTTATATTTTATTAACTTCATGTTATTTTACATCTCATTCCATAGTGAGGATGAAATAATTTATATACTGTTCAAATAATATCTTAGTTAAGAAACTGATCACATATATCAATAATCTGTCCTGGAGAGGAATCTATAAAATTCTACCCCCTTTTCACAATTAATTTCTAAAGAAACTAACTATAAGCAGTCTCTGTGGGGGGAAATGTCATTTTATTTTTTACACATCTATCTAATTCCAATCAATTTTTAGCCTCCAGACATATCTAACTGGATTAAGAAAAATATGAGACCACTGAGTTATCTTAGTTTTAAATGGCCCAATAGTCTTCTCTATATCAGATGGTGATAAACTAGCCAAACAAATTGATCTCTCTTGGAGAAAAACAGGTACTGAGCACATCCATGGAAGATGAGTCACCTTTGTCTAATGTTGGAAGTGGTACGGAGACACAGAACTGTCTATGACATCTGGTGGTTACACTGGTCTTAGCAGTGTTCCCCAACTACCTCTCTGATGAAGAAAATGATGTCACACACAACCACCCATTTTATGTGAAAAATTACAATTTATCCCAACTACTGTATATGATCTGGGAACATTTTTTCCTACCTACACTGAAGAGAGTTATACTCCGGTAGATGTTCAGATTGAATGGAGACAATTTGATTAGTGATTTGTGACCTTGGTGCCTGTAGAATAAAAACAAAGCAAGAAGCTCATCTAAGAGAAGACTGTATAAGCAGGACACATACTGTGTATTAAAAAGGCACTGCTTCAGTAAATGAATGAAACAAAACGGAACTGCAGGGATTGCTAGGACAACTCAACACTAGAACCAACAACATAGATTTAAGGGGAACAATAAACAATACACATGTATACACACACACACAGTCACTGAAGCACAAACCACTTGTCTCTCTCTCATTATTTCAAATCATCTGGAAATATAAGTAGCAGAAATAAATGCTTCCTCCCAACAACTTCTTTCCAAAGAACCACCCATCTCACTGCCAGCTATGTCTGTTTCACTCATCTGAGTATATATAACTTTTAAACAATATAATTGTACTCAGATGCAGTATTTTCAAGTTTGGTGATTTTTAATTTTTGTTAAAATATCCAAATCGGCTAGAAATTTCATAGTTATATGTATTTCAGATATTTTCAGTTTTTGGTGGGACGCCTTCAGAATAACATATACTTTTAAAAACATATAGCTGTTTCAAACTGGATGGAACTGAAGAGATTATGTTAAGCAAAATAAGTTAGAAGGAGAAAGACAAATACTAGATGGTGTCATTTATATGAGGGGCATAGAGAAACAAAACAAAGGGTCAGATAAAGCCAAACCAGTAACAATAACTCTAGAAACCTGATGGTAGAATTTATGCTACTTAGAAAATAATGAGGATCTGTTTGGAAAAATATCATAGAATAAAAATTATCATGGTCAGTGAGTATGTGAGGTCCATTTTTAATTGCTTAGCACTACTTACAGTACCTCAGAAAAAAGGCAGGTGAGTTAATACAAGAAGTTAATTTATATTTTACCATTTCTGTTTTCTACTGAGTGATCCACTTCCATCTCTTCTAATATATTTTATAAAGATCATCAGTACTTTTGTCTATTTACTCATACTGCACTATAAAGAAACAAGTCTAAAGGTCTCAATATTTCTTTGGCTTTATCTTACTTCAGATTATTTATTCCTACCAGGATCCACACAGAATATATCAATGTATAAGACATCAAATATAATGGAATGTAATGCTGTATAAATTGGGTATTTTCCTTAAGTCAAGTCTGTAAGTGTTGTTTTATTCAGAAATTTAGTACAAGTATGAAAGTGTATTTGGTTTCTACTTCTATTATGCTCTCCACGTGGCCACAAATTAAATGTGTTTTTGTCAGATATGACCATCTGAAATGCTGTCTTCATGTAATTTTTAGTATTATGAAAATTTTGCAACAAGTTTAAATTAGAAAATAGGTAATGCCTGAAAAAGTAAATAGTTTATTTTTAAAATGAATAAACCACAAATATAATACCTGATTTACTTTATATTTGACACTTCAATATCTTATAACAGTGTTATCCAGAATATCTTATGGTACCTTAAATTATTATTTTTATATCTCCAACATTATATCTGAAATACCACTTAAGTGTTTTTTTACATATTTTAAATTTTAGATTGTTTCACTTTTTAAAAAGTATGATTTGTAAGTAATAGTTGACTTAAGAAAATTTTCAAAAATGTGGGCCTCCCTGGTGGTACAACGGGTTAAGTCACAGCACTATGAAGCTATCTAGAGCCACTGCAGCACGTGTTCGATAACCAGGCAGGGAGCTTCCCACATGGTGCAGCAGACCTTTCCTCTCTAGCCAGCTGCTCCCCTCAGCAGTGTATTTCAGTAGATCTGCCTGTTCTGCTCCCCACTCTGTCTCTGGTGAGTCCTCTCACCCTCCCATACTCCTGGCCTGCCCCCCAGCTTATATGAATAAATTAAAAAAAAAAAGAAAACTTACAACATAAATATTATGTTAACTCTATTTGTATTTTATATTATCTGGGTAGTTATTTAAGGAGATTTAAGGAACATAAAGCAAATATTTTCATTTTCTTGTAGTTTTCTCTTTTTACAAGGGGAGTATAAAATGCTTTATAGTCAAACTTGATCATAGTATCTTGTTCGGAGTGCTTTTATATCAACAACATAATATTGTATATCGAACTATGCTTGCAGATATAAAGCTATCTTTATTAAATACCCAAATATTAAAAATGACTAACTGCTTCCTGGAAAAGTATAATATATTCTTTGGAATTTCAAAAGTTATCTTGAGATTAAATTGTTTCTCCAGTAAATAACTACTGATAATATTTCCTTTTTTTTTTTTTTTAATAGAACATTCTTAGCCATTTCACAATTTGGCTATTGCATAAGAAAAAAAGATTTTCAACTGCAGTCTTCAAGTCTAAACAATAAACTTTATTTAGTTTTAAACCTATAAAACTTTCTGTGAGATATTATGATTCTAAATATAAATTATCACACAATTGAGTCAATATAGTTTATATTTTTGTAGGTTTTAAATAATGCATTAATTGATTAATTTGTTATGAGATAGTAATGAAATAGAAAAGGACCTTTAAGGAAAAGCATTGTAGTAGGGGAGACACAAAATTATAACAAGATAAATGCTATAAAAGAGATCTAGACAACCCCAAATGGGACTTTTTAAAGGGTTTATTTAGTTCTCTTTGTTAAGAAGAACTGTAAATGTAGGCTCTTTGCCATAGGCAGAAAATCAGGAGGAACGGAGCACATCCAGTGCTTCTCATGGACAAAGCTCAGGAAACCAGACAGCCAAGAAGTCTGATTAATGTCATCTACAGAGCTTAGCTTCCTAAGTCATGAAAAGATAGAAAAAAGAGGAATATCAATCTGGAAAGGTAGATGGAAAATATATAAAAGTGTAAATCACTATTCATTTTTTTTTTTTAAAGATTTATTTTTTTTTATTTATACATACAAGCTGGGGTACAGGCCAGAGGTGTGGGGAGGCGAGAGGGCTCACCAGAGACGGAGCGGGTAGCAGAACAGGCAGATCAGAAATACACTGCTGAGGGGAGCAGCGGGCAAGGCAGGAGAGGTCTGCCGCGCCATGTGGGATCCTCCCTGGCCGGGCATTGAACTCGCGTCACCGCTGCCGACAGCTCCACAGCACAGCGCTTAACCGCTGCGCCACCGGGGAGGCCCCTCACTATTCATTTTTAATGTTTTTTCTTCCACATAAAATCTTGAATCAATATAATCAAATTTTCTCAAAATTTGTGCTAATCCTTTTAATTGCACTTGCATTAATACATAGCTCTGACTGCATGACTTGAAGTCTTTAAGTTGAGAAATTCACAAACCATGTGTATTTGTTCATATATTTATTTTCCATTATTTGGTTTTTGTAATTGTGTCCATATAATTTCCATGTATTAATTGTGCCATAAATTCTTAGGTAATATTTTATAATTTGCATGGTCTTACAATGATTTTCTACTTCCATTGTTGATCATATTTCATTAAGGCCTTTTATTTTTTATCTTGCTATATATAATGTCTACAAGCCTCTTCATTTGAATTTGGTGCAGGAGCTCAGCCCAAAAGCTGAGTTCAATTAACTCATATATGCTTTCCTGTCTCACTAGGATTGTTACCCAAGAAAACTCTGCAACAATATTATGTTTATGTTTCAAGAGTCACTTTCCACAGGTATTTTCTCAATTAATTGTTTTCATATCTTAAGTTTTGATAGGGCAAAATGGTAGACTTCGCCTAGAGTTAACTACTCTCTTTCCCGGCTGGGTTCCTTAACTACTCTGGTATTAATGCCTGGCGTCCTAATGTGATATCTGGAACTATTACTTTCTTGCTCAGTTATGTTGGAACACATTTTGCATTACTTCCCTCTAGCAGTTACTCTATTAAGCACTTAGATACACAAATTAAGAGCAAAACTGCTTCTTGTATCCTTAATTTATTTCTTAACTTTTGCATAAAGTTGTAAAATATATAAACTTTTTCCTTCAGAATAAAATCTATAGTGGTGTCATTATGGAAAGGGAGAAAAGAGAGGAAAGGGAAACAGGAATTCAAATTCCTTTGGTGACCTACTAGTGCATAACAATATGTTTCTTGAGGAGGCTGAGTTCTAGAAAGAAGTGAAAACATTGCCCTTGCAATTATTAGAGTAAAATATCAAAGCAAGTTTAGTCTGCATGAATGATCAAATGAAAAAGGACAAATTACAGAAGGAGAAAGGAAGAAATCTAATCAGGAAGGGCATCCCAGAAACACTAATTTGGGTAATCTGAGCCTAATTATGCACCACCTCTTCCAGATCTGCCTCTAGGCTCCCCATATGTAAACATATGCATATACTAAAGTACTAATGAGATAGTGAGTTTGCCTCTCCTGAGAGTACTTCAGATTTAACCCACTAGACATGGTAATGGGATCAAGTTTACCTTCTTAACTGGATGCACTTTCATTTTGTACTAATTAGCCTTTTATATATCCAGTGAACTTTAAAAGCTTCAGTAAAGATACCTCAAATATTCATACAAGTAGTGTTCTTTTAATTTGATTTCATCAGAAATTTCATGTTTAGAGATGCATTTGGCAAGGCAAGAGTGTTGTTCTTGGACCTGTTTTCCAAGTCTCATTCTCCTAATACTCACTGTGTGACCTTGGGTAAGGCATCATTGTTCTAATTGCAAAACAATGATAATTTTCTCCATAATGAGTTTTTGCGTATAGGACTCACAGGCATAGAGTTGACACCCAGTACACTGTAGTTTTGCTTGATTTTTTTGTGCGTGTTTGTTTAATTCCTTCGATAGCCTCTCATGTTCTATCACACAACATGCCTCAATAAGTTACAAAATATATGCCTACCTGGTAAGAAAGGCACTTCTTAGATATTGTTGCTTGGTTAACATATATTATTTCCACATGTATAAAGAAAGGTATACATTAACCAAGTCACTGCAAAGTACATGTGTGGGAGTAGTATTTAAGAGCAGCAGTTTATTGTGTTGAAATACCATTTTTATAGCACACCTAGAAACTGCTTTGGCCCAATGACATAATCTACTTAACTGTTGCTTGCCTGAAGGAAACAAGATCTTTATTGTCCTTCATTATCATGAATATTTCCAAAATTCCCCCATACCCTATATTTTGTTTTTACCACAATGACTCAGAAATCCATATTTAGAACTTCACTGGAGAGATCTCAATGTGTTTCAATGCAAAACAAATTCATAAATACGTCAGCAACATTGCCCTTGGCATAATGAATTCTGTATGTTAACTCTGCTCATGGAAGTCAACAGCCAAAGACAAATTCAACACCCAATGTAAGGCAAGTGGTTGGAAAAAATCAATATAGTAGTTGACAAGAGGAAAGAAGTTACTATGCAATTTTACATGAAAAAAAAAATCTCCAAATATAAAAATTTCAAATTAGAAGAACACCATTATTGAAATTTAGGTAATAAATGCTAGAAGGGTATAGACAGAATTCCAGAGTATTTTCTTTTCTGAAGAAAGGCTCCAACTGCTGGTGGTGCTTTCAATATAAAGTAATTCTGACATCTTCTTCTAGAAGATTCCATTGTTGGAGTCTTGAGCCTAGCAATTCTGCCTTGTTCTTGGATAAGTCCAAATCACGAATCAGGTCACTGAGTTGTTCATATGTTAGTCTGTGTGGGGTTGATGATGTACCACAGTGAAAATCTGGAACACTGCATGCTGTTCGGACAGGAGAACAGGTCGGCTCACCGTTGTCCTCATCACATGAATCAAGAGAATATTCTGCTGGAGGTTCTGGAATAGGAAGTCCCTCACCATGAGGAACTGGTCTCAATGCAGATGGAATGTTTGGGTAGACTATTCTCGACTTCTTTTGCTTCATTATTCCACCAGAAAGAGAAGGAACCAAGCAGAAGTAACAGTCTTTTATGTGGTTGCTTGGCTCTCTCCACACCATGGGGACTGCAAATGGCACTGATGGTCTTTTGCCATTTAACCACTGTGAAAGCTGTGTTGTCCATGTAGCACAGCATAGACGCGGGGCCCAAGGTTTGTCTTGGTCACCAATCTTGTATCCGAAGTAAAGATGATAAGCTTTCTTCACTTGAGAAGTGATACTTTTCTTCTGGTTGGCAAATGTCACTTCCCCACAAATAGAGCAGAAATTGTCCACATTATTAATGCACTTCCGAGGCATTACTGTTCTATATTGTGCCTAGATGGATAAAATAATAACAGTTCTACGGAACAGTAGCTTAAAATGTCTCGCACAAAGTCTGAAGTATTTTCAATGCTCAACCTTTTCGACAGGGCTTTCTAGAGTGCACTGCTGACGTGTGCTTACTTTAGCAGCCGCCTGGAAGTAGTATTGCATTGCATCAGAAAATGATGCAATCCACTCTGGATGATGTGTGCATGATGGCATGCAATGCAATGCAATATGACATCATTCTAGGCTGATTTAGGATGTTGTTGCAGTCCTACTGGATAAATTCACATGGTGAAACATATAAAATGAAATCTATGAAATATCTTCAAAACGAGGGCTAATAAAAAATTTCAGGTTTATAGTCATGTTCAGCACACCAGATACTACAGATTAGGGTCTTTTTAAGTCAGTAATGATCTCCCTGTTGACCAGTGTAACCATTTCATCAGAATAGTGTTATGAGAGTAGGTAAGTACTTGATGCATGTATTTTAATTTGGTTTTCAAAATATCTACATGTCACAAAATGAAATAAGAAAATATCTAGCTCATTATATGAACTAGTATTACTCAAATTTCTTTTCTAACTGGTATGCAAGAATTTAAAAAATATGGTATGTATTTCTGATGTTAATTTTAATGAGTACTATGATTTGAGTAACTAATTTATTTATTTATTTATTTTTTAAAAGATTTTATTCATTTATCCATACAAGCTGGGGTACGGTCAGAGGCATGGGGCAGGAGAGAGTTCACCAGAGATAGAGTGTGGAGCAGGACAGGCAGATCAATGGAATAACTAATGTTAATTATTTTTCAGTTATGATATAGAATGCAGGTTTTGCAAAATTGTAAGATAAAAATATGTAATCAAAATTCCTATTTTTGTGAACCTATTTAGTTAATTCTCCCAGACTCATCTAAGAAACTGTTCATGTTCCTTAGCTGTTTGGGGTATTTTGATAAAAAAATATTTTGAGAAGTTCTACCCCCTACTTCATGAAGCTTTATGAGATCCAATATACTGTATAAATTGAGAGTTGATCATTTCCATTGAAACAAATTATTTGTAAAGTAAGACAAAGCTCTAAATGAAACCATGATATAGCCCACATATTATTACACATAGTGTAAAAATTCTCAAGTCCCTACTTTTTTCTGAGGCTTTTCTCAAGACCTTCAGATCCACTGAAATAATTATTGCCTAGTGTTCAACCAGGAATATCATATGAACTTGAAAATAACTTGCTGATGGGTTTTCTTATTGTTGTTCCTCCTGTATACCCTACATTAAATAAAACCAGTCTTTACCCAGTTACCCATACCAAAATTTCCATCTTGTTCCAACCAAAAGCAAAAAGGAAAAAAAAAAAAATTAGATGAACAAATTGCTTCAAGTCTACTTCATTAGTTTTTTGTATCACTTTGCATCACTAAAGTTCAGCTGCTCAGTTTACATCATGATAGCTATCAGCAGGTATCATGGGCCTATTCAAAATAATGTCAATTATATCTCAGTAAAATGGAAAAAAAAATAAAATAAAAGAGCCTTCTGAGGTCTATCTATCTCTTAAGTACTCTCATCTAATTCTTTGCTAACACTGCCATCCAGAGCACTCTTCCCTTTGAATTGTGTCCTTGTTGCAGAACCAAACAGACATAAACTACATCAAGACACAATTATTAGACTTTCTGAGAATAAATTCTTGTCAGTTATATGTGAGAGTGATTTCTTGTTTAAGAAAGACTGAAATACAAAGTCATGAGAAGACCAAATGGCAACATGTTTATGTAAAATGTGAAATTTCTATGTTATTTGTTTAAAATATGGGATAGCCCATATTGCTTCAAAAAACAACAGATTACAGGTGTTGTTGCCATAGCACTCCCACCACCAAAGCAGTCATCCTATACTTCCAAAATAGAATGATGTAAACCAACAGTACCTCAGTGAAAATTTACAAACACACACACACACACACTCACACACACAAAAAATGACACAGCTAAAAAATCCTGGAAATCCTGGCATTAAAAAAATAGCCAAAATAAAACAGACAGTATGATCTTAAAAACAAACAACCACAACAAAACAGGTTAAATGTTTACAGCACTTTGCTTATGGGAGTAGTGGCCATTCAGACAATAACCTTTTGGATATATTCCACAAGTCTTCATTTGAGGGAGCTTGTTTGGTCTGAAATATTTACCACTTTATTATTTGTAAAAGTTTAATTTAATTATTGTTAATTAGTATTTATTACTACTACTGAGTTTTACTAAAGACCATGTAAGCAGTCTGATTTAATTTTCACATAACAATTATTGATAACAATTATTATTTCCATTTAAAAGAGAACAAAAATGAAACTTAGAAAAGTTATGTGAATCAAAGTTTCAGAGACATACATTAGAGAAATGAGGACTAAAATACAGGCCCTGCTTAGTACAGTATAACTTATTAAGAATTATTTTATACTATCTCATTACTTTTCCATGTTACTTATTATTAAGTAATTATTAAGTAATAGCTATTTTTACAGTCCTGTTGTATGTCTTTACCCTAACAGTCCATTCAAAACATGGGAAGATTATTTTAGGAATGTATTTAATTTTGCACATTAAGACTTGTTGTGAGGCCTTATAAGAATTTTGATGGAGGGCCTCCCCGGTGGCGCAGCGGTTTAACGCTGCGCTGTGGAGCTGTCGGCAGCGGTGACGCGAGTTCGACGCCCGGCCTGGGAGAATCCCACATGGTGCGGCAGACTTCTTCTGCCTCACCCGCTGCTCCCCTCAGCAGTGTACTTCTGATCTGCCTGTTCTGCCTCCCACTCTGTCTCTGGTGAACCCTCTCGCTGCCCCACGCCTCTGGCCTGTACCCCAGCTTGTATGTATAAATAAAATAAAATCTTTAAAAAAAAAAAAAGAATTTTGGGCCTCCCCGGTGGCGCAGCGGTTACGTGCTGCGCTGTGGAGCTGTCGGCAGCAGCGACGCGAGTTCGACGCCCGGCCGGGGAGAATCCCACATGGTGCGGCAGACCTCTCCTGCCTTGCCCGCTGCTCCCCTCAGCAGTGTATTTCTGATCTGCCTGTTCTGCTCCCCGCTCTGTCTCTGGTGAACCCTCTCGCCGCCCCACGCCTCTGGCTTGTACCCCAGCTTGCATGTATAAATAAAAATAAATCTTTAAAAAAAAAAAAAAGAATTTTGATTGAAATATAAAAACAAAATATGAAACAAAATGAAAATTTAACAATAAAAATTCCTCAGTAACATGATCTGAACTTCAAAAGATAGAGGTCAGATAACTATTATATTTTAATTCCACTTAGACTCCTAAGTCAGATTATTAATAATTAAAACAAGAAGAGTTTATATGTATACCAAGTCTACTATAACATTTTTTTTTAATCTATAGCTTTCTACAGATAAGAAGAGATAAGCCCTATTAAATGTAGAAAGATCAGTTAGGAGGAGATAATCCATAGGATTCTGATTATTAAGACACAGACAAATTTCCACAAAATTTTGAGAGCAGGTTCCAGATAGATGAATGACTAGAATTAGCAAAGTGGTAACAATTACTACAGATTACAATTTGACTCTGAAGAAAGAAAGAACAGGATTTGTAGTGGTTTGTGGTCATAGGCAAGTGACTGTGGTATCACGGACGACTTGATTGTTTCTGTAAGCAGGAGGATGTTCCCTGGAAGAAATCAAAATCCAAATACATGGAGAGAAAAAAAAGAGCAGCAAAAAATCATCCATAAGGGGATTCTACTGAAGGAAATTCGGTACAGCTTACAAGCATAATGAAAGGAACATAAAAAGGCATCCCTAATCTTTGCATACAGAGCAGCAGAAAATCAGCTTGTGAATACTGGAGAAGTCTAAAGTGAGAAGTTACAAGTGAAGCACACAAATACACACATGCATAAGCTTACACATAATTCATTGCAGCCATACTTTACATATGAATATTGTTTTACATGTTCCTCTTAAACCTTACAATATTGCTTTGAAATGAGTAAGGCAGAAATTATTTTACGTTCCATATAATTACCAGAGAACTAAACCAAATGGATTTTAAGGAATCACCTAAAGGACAAAGAGCTAGAAATAGAATAAAATGCTCAGTTCAGAGAAAAGTCCTGGTCCAGTGCCTATTTCATTCCAATATACCCCCAACCTCCTTGTCCCATTAATGACATACTGACACTTGAGAAAGTCACAGCTAGACTTATGTCCTGCTCAGGCAAAGTAGTTAATGTTCTCTGCACAGTTTACAAAAGTCACTTCCATAATAAATGCTTTTTCAGTTTTCTCCCTGGCCACATAAATGAATAAGGGTGATAATGACATTCTCATTATTTTAGGAACATATTTGCATTTGTAATGATACAGATCCTACCAGGCACCAAAACCATAGAGACAACTGTCTGAATTAATTATATTTGTTTGGCTGATTAGATAAAAAATGCAAACATAAACTGCACATCAAACTACTTTAAGATTATTTAATCCTTCTCTTGAAAGGGAAATAGGCTCTGAAGTTGTTCTTCTTTTAAGTTCAAAAAACAGATCATTAAATCAAGCAGCTGAAACAGTTCTTTAAAAATTACACCCCCCCCCAAATTCTTACATTTTTCTCAAGTGTCTGAAATAAGCATATCAATCTACATAATATCAGGATTTATTTATTAATTTGCAGTTATTTCCTAGATGAGCCTGCTCAATTTTCATGAGCTAAGCCCCATGCCTCTATGGGAGTGATGCCTTAAACAGTGTCCATTTAGCAGACAACAACTTTGAAGTGTGGATAAGTACAGCTAAAATCATTCCCCTGAAGTTCTCAAAGTGCACAATTAGCTTTGCAGATGTTCTCTATGCACACCTACCCTTTCAAGATATTACTAAGCCTTTGTTAAATGAAGCAACACCACACTACTCTCCTCCCCACGTATACCCGTGGACAGCCCATCTCCTCAGTTTTCTAAGTTGTGTGGCAGAGTCCAAATGAGGTTGATACCTATTCAATAGCACTTTGCATATTTTTTGTAAGCCACATCTCACTCAGAAATGAAAAAACAATTCCCAGAGTGAAAGCAGTGGTCCTAAACCTTTTCATTTCTAATTTACAATCTGCCATCCTTTCACCCCATCTTACTTTATTCTAAAGTACAAATCAAAATCTCCTTTCTCTTAAAACTTTTCATGACTCCTGTTATTTACAGATTAAAATACAAACTTTTCAATACAGCTCCTATTCATCTTCCAACTTTATCTGCTATTTTTCTCCCCATACCTAGCAGAACAAAAGCATCTATAGCATCTATCTACTGATCAGTCTACTTAAGCATCTACTATCTTCTATCAATTATCAGATGTGATTTCAACATTGCTTCCAATTTCCAGATATACATGACTATATTATAATAGGTATATATTTCAACACTAGGTGTTAAAATGTTCAATGTCACTTTTTATGGGGTTTGAAATAATTAAACAGAATCTTTCAATATGGCAACAGTCAAGGGAGGAGAGGTGCTGTTGTGTATGTTGACGTACATGTATATGTGTATGCCATGTGTATATATGTTCTGGAGACATTTTTGATTATAAGCTAGCAAAAGTTTAACTTTGAATAACCATTTTGGTGATTAAAAATACAAGGCTCTAATTGGGCCTGAAGGCTACACCATTTAACAAAACAGAAGAGTCAGTAGCATCATTGGCAGTCAAGACAGGCTATAAAAGAATACTGCAGAACTATCCTAAAGACAAGGGACATAAGGTATAGGTAAGATTGGAAACTAGAAAAGGTCGGAATCAACTACTACAATGAGTAGCAAAATTGATACTATATCCAAAGTACATACATTACTCACAAAACGTCTTGGACCTAGTTACCAAAAATGGTGTCCTTAGGAACACCATAGGTGGCAACCATGGTAGCTATATAATCACAATAATTTTTTACCCAAAATAGTCAAAGAATGAGGGGAATCAAAGGAAGAGGGCAGTTGCTACAATAAACAGTCAAAATTATTTGCCCAACTATAGTTCAGACAGCTTTTGTACAGTTTTAACTCAATGATAAAGAAGCCAGATATGAGAGAAGTGTCCTAAACAAGTGTACATAGTGGTAATTCCAGCATTCTTTCCCCAAAGGGATTTGCTGCCATTTTCCAGAATAATTACACTCTATGGAAAGGGGAATGCCTTGTCATTTTCAGGATTGCTGAACACAGAGTTCAAGATGACATTCATATCTGGCTATCTAAAGCACCATCATGTCACACCAGTGATTTGGATATACGAGGATCAGGCAAAAAATGGAATCCTGGACAACATCCGGTTTCAATGAGTCTAGTAAGTCCATGTATCCACTCAGTGGGTATTTCTCTGGTTCTTGAGGGTAGAATTAGAACAGTCATAGTTTGACACTGGTACAGCTATTGCACTATTCTCTTGAAGAGTATGATGAGAGAGATCATAGTGAAGAAGGCCAGGACACGCCCCCAAAACATGGCGGCGAACAGATGCTAGGGTCAGGCTCTCCTGCAAAAAATCGATTCTTGGAGAAAAATAACCCTAACTTTGAGAGCTGTCTCAACGAGAACCGGATACCCTACGCAATACAATCGACCCTGGGGGTGCTTTGGACTTATAAATAAACTGAAGAGTCGGAGTAAAGAGAAGAGAGGGGACATCTAATCCCACACAAAGGAGGAGCAGAGAGGAGAGATGGGCGGACCAGCTCCCCCTGAGAGCCACTGAATACAAGGTTA
>PVIJ01014127.1:0-42137 GCA_004024925.1 Scalopus aquaticus | reverse complement strand
ATGTGTGCCATCCTCTCAGGTGTGAGGTGGTATCTCATAGTGGTTTTGATTTGCATTTCCTTGATTATAAGTGATGTTGAGCATTTTTTCATGTATCTGTTGGCCATTTGCTTTTCTTCTTTGGAGACGTGCCTTTTGAGCTCTTCTGCCCATTTTTTGACTGGGTTATTTTTTTTTTATTGGCTTTGGTTTGTTGAGTTGTGTGAGTTCCTTGTAAATTTTTGTTATCAGTCCTTTATCAGATGTATTGTGTGTAAAGATCTTTTCCCAGTTGGTAGGGTGTCTGTTAGTTTTGGTTAATGTCTCTTTTGCTGTACAGAAGCTTTTTATTTTGATGTAATCCCATCTGTTTATCTTGACTTTCACTTCCTTTGCTTTGAGGGATGTGTCTTTCAAGATTTTGCTGAGATGTATGTTGTGTAGAGTTTTGCCTATATTTTCTTCTATAAATTTTATGGTTTCAGGTCTTATATCGAGGTCTTTTATCCCTTTTGAGTTGACTTTTGTGCAGGGTGTGAGGTAGTAGTCTAGCTTCATTTTTTTGCATGTGGCTGTCCAGTTTTCCCAGCACCATTTATTAAATAGACTGTCCTTGTTCCACTGCATTTTCTTTGCTCCTTAGTCTTTTTTTAAAAGCTGAGTTGTATTCCATTGTGTATATGATAATGTTTTATATTTTGTTTTAATTGAGGTAATATTAACCCCATCTTATATTAGCACCATACTGCATCTACCACTAACTCACCCATATTCTACCACCATAGACCATTGTGCTTTTGTTTGCTGTCTTTTCTTAACCTTCCCATGTTGGTGCTTCAATTCCATCATCAGCTATCAGGGGTTAGTTTTTAAGCTTGTCTTTTTACCAATTAGTTTAGTTACTTTATAGTCCACATATTAGTAACACCATATGATGGTTTTTAAAAAGAAACAAAATAATGTTTATTTTTAGTTTTAATTTGCTAATATTTTTTGCTTTTTTATAAGAAAATCAGTTTCGCACTTGTTTTTGAACTTTTTCATCTTTCTGTCTAACCAGTCACCTTCCTTGTCCAATATTCCAGTTGAATATAGTTTCCAGATCAGTAATTGGCAATCTTTAATAAAGATAAAATGTCACCCAGACAGCACATTTCTCTGTATTATGTGCGACTACCTCTATGTCCCGACCAAAGTCTGGATATATTTTGTCTATCAAGTTCTCTGTCTACTGTTCTTGTCACTCTATCATACATAGAAATTAAGTTGATTTGACAGGATTTATTTTTCACAATGCCAAACAGATTTTACTTACTACCCCATAATTTTCTAGGTGCTTGAAAATTGATTTTTTTAATGATATATTTCAGTAAGTCTCCAGCTAAGTAGTGATGATGACAGGTCTATAATTTTTAGAGTTATCTTTTTCTTTTTCTTTCTTTCTTTTTTTTTTTTTAGTCTTCCTAGGGTGGTAAAAAGACACACACTAAGATAAGCACTGCATTTAGCCTTTCCGGTATAGCTGAATTCAAAAATCCTTTTTTAAATTAAAAGACGTTGGGTTAATTGTTCTTTTTGACTTTGGCAAACTCCTGAGAAAATGTTCTCAGTCACCACAACTTGCAGCTCAGAATGTAAGCTGTTTATAAAATTAGCTTTATAGAGAACTCTTCATATCACACTCTTTTTCTAAATAGTGTATCACAGCTCTTCCATATTTTAATCTTTCAAATAAGACTTAACGATACTTATTATTTGAAGACTGACTAAATTCTACAGCTGTTTATATATGATTTATTGTACTTTTCATGTTAGAAGATTCATTAGTTAAAAATATAAAATATAATATACTGGGCCTCCCTGGTGGCACACCAGGTTAAGTCTCAGCAATGTGAAGCTATCCGCAGCTACTGCAGCATGAATTCAATCCCTGGCTGGGGAGCTTCCCACATGGCATGGCAGACCTCTTCTGCCTCACCCGCTGCTCCCCTCAGCAGCGTATTCAGTAGATCTATCTGTTCTACTCCCCACTCTGGTGAATCTTCTCACCACCAACATGCCTCTGGCCTACACCCCAGTTCTTGTATGCAGAAATAAATAAATCTTAAATAATAATGATATACTACACTAATTTATATTCCTGCCATTGAAGTCATTTATTACCCCACAAAAAAATAAAGTACCATCAAAAAATAAGTACCATCATCCCAAATAATATCACTATAACAATTATTTATAGAAACCTCCAGACTATAACAACAACTATTGGAAAGACCAAATAAAAAGCAGATGGTTAATTAGATTTTGTGGTTACAGTCTCTAAGGATAAATATATAATAAACTCAATTGAGAAATAGTTTAAAATATATCTAGTGACATTGAATTGTCTCAAAAACAGACATTTCTATAGAAAAAGATAACTGATCTTTTTAAGTGTTTTTTTTTTTTTTGGTGATAACATCTATACTAACTCTGCTATTAAGCACTAACATCCACTGAACATGTACTCCATACTAGACACACTGAGAGATGAAATAAACTTGACTATCTTAAGATGCACATTTGCCACTCGAAACAGCTGGCCCTCATCCCAGCATTCCCAGAAGTTTTCTAAGAATATAATCAACCTTCTTTTTCCATTTTAATCCTTTGACTTAGACTGACTATTTCTGAAAATCAAATCCATTCTTAACGCATAATTAATATCAACAAAAAGTGAAAATTAACATAAATTTTTGGAAAAGTTGTAAATATGTTTTGACTGGCATTAGTGTAGTACTCAAAAGAATTAAGTCCCTATTGAATGCTATTTCTGGCACTACCTAAGAGATTATTTTGACATTGTGAAATATTTTCAAAGTTCTACATGTTCCCTCTAAGAAGTGATCTATACAACAGTTTCAGGTCAGGGAAGGCATTAGCAGTCCCATTTTATCCTCGAGGAAACTGAAGCTCAAAGCAGTGTGGCGACCAAATAGAAAATCAGGGTTAATGATCTCTGTGTGCTGAGGCCCAGTTCTGTATTCTTTACTGCAACACTGTAAGCAGCATGTCCATATTGTCTCATCTGTCCTTACTGCACTGCTTTTAGTCTCTGTTTCATTCACTTATTGGAGAGGAAAGTTGTTTTGGTTTTGTTTTTTGTTGTTCATTGCCCAAGGAAAAAGAACCTTATGTATTCCTTTGTCTTCTTACAGAATTTCAGCAAAATCTTATCTACGTATCTTAGGCATAGTAATATTTTTATTACATATTATATAATACAGAGTTTTATTTTGTTGTATATTTGATATTTTATTATATCATTTTATTGTATGTAATGTACAATACTTTAAATTTATTTTATGTAATATAATAATAAAGTGTTTATTATAATACAATTTATAATACTATATCATAATATTTCATATTTTTATATACTAAATTACTAAGCTTCCAATTTTCCCATTATTTGTGTGGTAGAGGAGGGCAAAAGTTTCAGGCAGCAGGTACTGGGCCCCTTTGGCTTTAGTATCATGTGCAAAATTTCTTTTCCCAAGGAGCCTGTTTAATTGCTTACAACCATTGTACTTTCTACCCTTTCTGATTACTATTTGCATGATTTTCAATGACATTCTTGTTTATTTTTTTATCATGGTAGAATACACACTACATAAAACTTACCATAATAAGCATTATTATGCTTATTAAGCATAATAAGCATAAGTGTACAATTCAGTGATACTAAGTACCTTCAAATTACTGTATAGTCATCACTACTGAGCTCCAGAACTTTTCATCTTCAGAAAGTGAAACTCTCCACTTATGAATTGGTAATTCTCTATTTTCCTCTCCTCTTGGCTCCTGGTAAACACTATTTAATATTCTGCTCCCATGAATCTGGCTATTAGAAGTACCTCATGGAATGGGGATTATGCAATATTCATACTTTTGTGAATGACTTCTTTCATTTACTCTTAATGTCTTCAAGTTTCATCCATATTATAGCGTGTCTCAGAATTCATTCCCTTTCTATGGATGAGTAATTTTCCAGTGTGGATGTATAGTGCATTTTGTTTATTCATCTGTCGATAAACATTTGGGATTCTTCCACCTTTTGGTTATTTGTGAGGATACTGTCCTGTATATTGGTGGTCAGATATGTTTAACGTTCTGCTCTTAGTTCTCTTGGTCAAATACCTTGAAGTGGAATTGCTAGATCCCATGGTGATTATATATTTAAATTTTTGCAGAACTGCCGTACTCTCTCTCAGAGCACTTCACCCTTTGTCATACTCTCAAGCAATGTACAAGAGTTCCAATTTCTCCATACCTTCAGTAATACTTGCTCTTCTCAGTTTTTATTTGTTGTTTTATAAATGCTTTAAAAAGACTTAGCATCGTACCTTTCAAAGAAAAAGCACCACAAGCATTTATTGCATCAATTAATGCTATTCACTGATATTTTTGTTAGTGTGACGAAGTGTTATTTAATCTCAGATCCATGGACAGGAAGCAGAATCACTTTTGGTGCTTTGTAGTATGGCAGATTCCCAGGCTACATTCCAGATCTGCTGAATCTCAAAATCCCCAATAGGAGCCTTACAAATATGCAGTGTTAACAGCATCTTAGGTGATTTTGGTATGCAATACAGATGAGAACAAGTACATTTACCCAGACTGTAAATCCTTGAATGAAGGACTTAACTCTTTTAACCCTTTAGCATTTTCCCACAGTAAACTCTAATTTGGTTTTTCTTGTTGTTATTAACATTGAGATTCCTATTTTAAACCTCATAAGCACAAGATTTGGATGGTTATTTTCTTGCAGATATGTTGTATATATGAGTGTAGTCGAAGATTGCTAATGGGACAGAAGCATCAGCTTTGCCTAAAAATCAGGTATTATCTGCTACTCAGCCTGCTTGTGATAATGTAGTAAACATTTAATGAATATCTTTAATTTTATTAAACACCAAGTATCCACACTCTGCCAATAGTTTTATGATATCCTGCAAGATCAATCCTTTGAGGATGGCTTTTGTCTCCCGAATTTGGAAACAAAAGCTGCTTCAATCAACCTTTACCTGGTAAACCTTGTAAGCTGAGTACCCAGCACAAGCGGGGGTTATGGTCGAAAGTGCACTTCTCTCTTCCATGACTTACTAAATAATGTAGCTCCCAGAGCTAGCTATGAGAGATTTGGTGTCTTGTAACGGCTCTCTAGCGACGTATGTCCATCATGCTTGATGTTCATTAGTTAGATGAGATCAGTGAGTTAAAGAACTGTTAAATTTGTGTTTTCCTTTAATGGTAGCCGAGTCACAGCACAGAAACTTGACAGAAAAGGAGATGGCGGTAAGACACACTTATTGCAAATATACAACTTCATAAATTATTTTAATAACTCATCTTAGCAAGGTACTTTGCCACTGCACTTAATAAATGTGAATGAGGAGAAAAAAGAAAGACGAATAAACAGATGTTATTCCTATCTTTTTCTTCATGTATATGAATTATATATGCTTCCTCTTAGGATAAAAATAATCTACTAATTTTAGATAGAATGTCAGAAAGAAAACCAATTGAGTATCTCCTTTGATAAGTTAGGTTAGCCAGAAAAAGTAGTGAAATTGGCAACATCTAATATTAAAGATGGCTAGATTTTGTTTTTAATATTGAAAATGTCATTTCTTTGAAATTCTTACCTCATTTCTTCATATTCTTATCAGGGAGATATTCAGCAACTCTTTGCCAAAACTATTTAATATTTCTTTCCTAAAAATATCAATTAATTGATTTGCTTTTTATAAACACTTTCAGTGATTGCCTTTAGGATCTTTTTCTCTGAAAAAAAAAATGAGTGTTGAATGAGAATGTTTCACAGTACAAGCAAAAATAGGGGATTCTTGGTAACAGCAAATGTAACCGAAACAAAAAACTAAATTTCGTTGACAATAACACTATAAACTTAACGCTGATACTTGGGATGCTTATCTTTGCTGAAAGATGCTAGTTTGACTTATTTCCCTAACCTTAACTTGCTTTCTACTGTTGCAAGACTGAGGATTTCCTGGCAGAGAATCTGGCTCAGTGACAACTTAATTTTGGCAGGTTCTTAGAAACCTTTTGTTTTGTAGCTTGAAGCTGCAGTTTGCCGATGCTCATACGCCACACAACCTTTTTGAGTTCTGTCATCTTGCTGGGGTGTTTAGCTGATGTTTTGAAAGAGGTTATCATTACCTTGCAAAATATTTTTCCCTTGCAGCATATAACTGCAGTTACCAAAAAGCAGAAGCCCACTAAAAATGTTCTGTTCCACAATGCACTTTTATGCCACTCTGGTGTCCTTTGCTCTTAAATTGGTGTGGGCTTCATTTTGATTAATAACAAAGTTTCCTAACTTAAGTTGATATAGCAATTGCTAAATTATATCTACAATTATATATTCATGTTTAAAGGACTTTAGGAAATGATCTGATCTCTGAAATACAATGTTTAAGAAACTAGTAGAAAAAAATAGCACATAGAAACCAGTAGAAGCAATAAAAATGGAAAAAGGCATTTGGTAATTTTTCATGAAAGAGTAAATTGATTTATGACTGAAATTATTCTACAAGACAGCTCTGGCATGCAGTCCGGGCCTCTGCATCACGCTCTGTTTCCAGAACTTCAAAATAAACTTTAAGTGATTGACTTGAGTAAAGAACTCCACCTGCCTGCATCTGGAAAAATGCTTTTGGTTCTGTCCCCACAGAAGAATGTATAGAGGAAACTTCTGAAGTTCCTGCAGCTAAAGTTTTTATTCATTTATTCTTTGACTGGTTATATGACATAGAGTGCTATGATTTTAGAGCAATGGAAATGATATCACTTGCAGTCAGACGTAAACTCTAATTCATAGAAGCTATCTATGGAACATGTGTGTGCATGTGTGTATTTTTTAATTAAAAAAAAAAACACCAGAGGGAAAAAGGATTAATTGAGTGCTGATTCTGAGGAGGATTTGGTAGTGTTGTAATATAAAACAGAGATGACTGTAGTAAACTGACTCTTAGGTTTAAATTACCCACAGTGGCCATACTTTGCTTAATGAAAACTGAGAATATTGGAATTTGATGCTATAAATATTAGAGTAATGGGAGGGGAATTTAAAATTTTTCTGGAAAATCCTTAATTGTTTTAAAAGGCATTTCCTCCCTCATGGAAGGAAACAATTTAAATTAATGCTGCTAAAGTCAGTATTTTTTTAAGTGTGGAAAATACAACCGCCTCAAATCCAAATACTAACAATTATTTTCATTTCAAAAAAGTGCTTTAAATTCTTGAACACTGACATATATTTTGAAGTAATCAAATATATTCCATTCTGTATATTTCTTTGCTTAATGTTATGCCATAATTTCAAATTTTCTACATTGTCATATTTACAAGTTCAGATGACTATATAATTTCCTTGCGCGGCTGAACTGAAACTATAATTTTAAAACATTCCTCTTGCTTCAACTTTAGTTTTTTTTAATGACTATAAAAGTACTGCAAGGGATATTAGCTTATAAAGAATGTTCTCTGTTATTAATCTAATATTATTAAATTTTGACTTTAGGATAAATTTTCCTTTTTGTAAAAAAGATATCAGCACTTTTGCCACTAGTGCCATATATCAGACTGTTTGAAAATTGTCACTTGCTGTCATTTTGTAATAATCGTATACTTGCCATCATTTTGTATTATTTATACATTTATTAGATTTGGAAATGTGTCTCAATTTATAAATACTTATGCTTTAAACTTGAAACACTCTTAACAGAAAATTATACCAAAGTATGTCTTAATCAAGAAAGAGTTATGATTTACAAGAAGTCTTAGTAAATCAACCATATGAAACTATTTCCAAACCTTGTTTAAAATGTGACTTCAGGGAATTTCAGTGGAACTGGAAAGCATTTGATATTTTTTTTTCTCACCAAGAATTACTCCAGAACTTAATTTTTCAATGAACAAATTGATGCGCTTGACAGGAAAATCATGTTTTTGTTCTTGTGAATTTATGAAATGGGTCAAAAAGCATATATTACTGTTATGATTAGAAATAAGCTCAATGTTATAGTAATAGAGATAGGAGATAATTCTTATAATTACAGGGATCACAAGACATAAAGAACTTTTGTAGAAATTCATTTTTCAGTGCATTGACAATTTAATTTTGAATGTCTTTCCTTTTCTTGCTTTAAAAATTCTCTCTGTATACCTGATACTCTTTCACATAAGATAGCAGATCACCTGGCAGCAGTGTGAACTAAAGTCTTTGGAATCCTAATGTGAAGTCATTCATGTGCACATGCTGTCTTGGCATATTTTATCTGTCAGTCCATGTAAACAAATTTTCTCATTATTAATGTTTTTTCAAAGTATGAATTTAGATCCCTTTCCTTAAAAATCACCTCAGAGCCTTATTAAATAGTGAGCTATAACATCTTTGATAAGTCAGAAATGATTCTCTGAGGGAGTGCCTTAAGTTGAGAACAGAAACATAATTAGTATATACCAGGAGAACAGGAGAGGAAAGAATACTGAAGCAGAGACAATAGCATTTGCAAAGGTCCCATTGAAAGATAGAAAATAAGGAACACTTGAGACTGAAAGAACAGAGTGATTACATTCTAAAATGAAAGAATGATGGAGGAAACCAAGGTCGTTAGTCCCTTAAATTACCAAAGCCATCACTGAAACAAGGAAAAAGGTAGAGTTCTTTACTTAGGTTCATACCAAAACATTTTACATGTCAGATGTGACAATGCAAAACAGCAACATTTGTATGAAAATGGCAACACTGGCTCTGTTATGTACAGTGTTTTTTTTCAGTTCATTATTATTATTGTAGCTTTTATGGACTTTTTTCAGTCTACCTTGCTACAACCTCAAGTTCAATGATTCAACGTATTGATGACTAACTTAGGGCAGACACTGACAGAGAAAAATCAAGGTCCAAACTTGGCTTATTGAATTCAAATTGTTTCTTGGGCATTGCTCACCTGGATGTCTAGATAAGGTGGTAGGTAGTCCTCACGATGCCCATTAACAGACCTGATACAAAGCCCAGGTGAGTGGAAGGTTGTCGCACTAAGTGTGAAAGAAGGCTTTGCAACTTGCTCGTGGCGACGCCACTGACACAGCCCTTTCAGATCTTCATTTCACTGATTTTTTTAATCAAAAGCTTTCATTATTATAAAATACAGTTATTTTCCTCAGTTCATACATACCCAGAGTATGACTTATTATGCAATTCCCTGAAGAATGGGAAGGTTTTCTCATTTTGTACATAAATGGTGCAGCTTTTCATGTGGTCTTTAACAGATGCCAGCTATTTTTTAATAAAATTTAAAAAAGTTATGTTTAATGGTAGTAATTAACATAAATACTTTGAAAAAACATGTTAAAGTCATTACTGAATTGAATAGTTAATTTTAATTACTCTGTATGTACACACACACACACACACACACACACATATGTATGGCTTGCCTTTTATAACACTGGTCAATAAATTTTTACAAAAGTCATGTTACTGAAATAAATTTAGTCATTTCCTGTCAATTTGTATGTGTTCAATACGAATATGACAGTCAAATTCTAATTTTGGCTCTAGGTTTTTTTGTAATCTGCAATAAATTGATGTTTACATCGTGAAATGCATGCCAGTAGTAATAGGTCTATGGTTAATACCTGTAAAAAAATCAAGTCATAGACTACTTAGATTTCTTCTCTTGTCTCTTGCACAGCTGTTCAGGAATAGAATAGATGGAAGACAGTTTTCATCCTTAAGACTCAGTTTCAAAGAGTCTAAAAATAGTCTCCATTCTTGTGGGTCATGAGTGATTTCTAAGTCATTCATGAGGCCCTCAATATCAGAACAGAATAGCAAAGTACTTTCCTTTCTGAAGAAAGGCTCCAACGGTTGGTGGCGCTTTCAATAGAATGTAATTGTGACATCTTCTAGAAGATTCCATTGTTGGAGTCTTGATCCTAGCAATTCTGCCTTGTTCTTGGATAAGTCCCAATCACAAACCAGGTCATTTAGTTCTTCCTTTATTAGTCTGTGTGGGGTTGATGATGCACCACAGTGAAAATCTGGATCACTGCATACTGATGGAACAGAAGAATAGGTTGGCTCACCCTTGTCTTCCTCAGATGAATCAAGAAAATATTCTACTGGAGGTTCTGGAATAGGAAGTCCCTCACCATGTAGAACTGGTCTCAATGCAGATGGAATGTTTGGGTAGACTATTCTTGACTTCTTTTGCTTTTTATTCCTCTGGAAAGAGGAGGAACCAAGCAGAAGTAGCAGTCTTTCATGTGGTTGCTTGGCTCTCTCCACACCATGGAGACTACAAACAGCATTGATGGTCTTTTGCCATTTCACAACTCTGAAAGCTGTGTTGCACTTGCATCACAGCATATATGCGGGGTCCAAGGCTTGTCTTGGTCACCAACCTTGCATCCGAAGTGAAGATGATAAGCCTTCTTCACTTGAGAAGTGATCCTTTTCTTCTGGTTGGCAAATGTCACTTCCCCACAAATACAGCAGAAATTGTCCATGCTATGAACCCCCTTTAAGGCATTCCTGTTCTGTATTGTGCCTAAATGGATAACATAATAACAATTCTATGGAACAGTAGCTTAAACTGTCTAGTACAAAGTCTGAAATATTTTCAATGCTCAACCTTTCCAACAGGGCTTTCTATAATGCACTGCTGACGTCAGCTTACTTCGCAGTCGCCTGGCAGTAGTATTGCATTGCATCAGAAAATGATGAAGTCAACTCTGGCTGATGTGTGCATGATATTATGCAATGCGATGCAATATTACATCCTTCTAGGCTGATTTAGGATGTTGTTGCAGTCCTAATAGATAAATTTACATGGTGAAACATATAAAATGAATTATATCAAATATCTTCAAAACAAGAGCTAATAAAAAATTTTCAGGGTTATATTCAGCACACCAAGATACTTCAGATTAGGGCCTTTTTAAGTCAGTAACGATCTCACTGTTGACCAGTGTAATCAGTGATTTTTGCCTTATGTCAACGTTTATCAAAATGACTTTATTGGAAGATAACACCTGAGGATGTTATGGGCAATTTATAATAAAAAAATTATCTTGTTTAGTAAGTTTGGAACAACACTAAACTGCTTGTTCTTATTTTTTGTCTGAAAGCTATTACAGCCTTTATGTGGAAGTGCACATTGTGGTTCTCTCAGAATGGGGTGGCTATTAGATTTCTTAAATACATTTGTCCAGAAATTGTTTCTGTATTGTTTTTGAAGAATGTCATAGAACAGAAGAGTTCAGTAGGACACTTTAAGGGAAATGCTGCCCTCTGCCATGTTGGATATCATTCTTTGATTAGATAGTGGGGGAAAAGAGTTGTTCCCAGAAGCATGGTTCAGCACAATTGGTTCATTGGGAACAGTGGCTTGCTTCATCACAGATAATACTGAAAACGTGTCAGTGTGATCTACAGTTGGAATTACAGAACAAACATCTCTGAGAGGGAGAATTAGAACAGCCTGGATCCAATCAGGTAATAGAAAGGATACAATCGGTTGAAGAGAAGTTTAACACAAAGAATTGGCAACTATAATAAATGAATAGCCTTAACATATAACGGAAATGCTGCATGATACAGTAGGTATGATGACAGACTAGTAAAGGATTTAGATCTTGGAGAAGGTATGGTTCAGCCTCCTGGAGAATGGAGAAGCTTGCTAGTTTTAGCAGGCTTGAGCTGCTAAGGGGTTTCTAGACTAGCAATAGGCCATTGCTGTGATATGGACTAAGAAGCTGATCAGCAGCTGGTGGTAGTAAGGCAATGGAAGTTAGAAACCTGTCTAAGCAAGAAGGCTCCAGAGCACACTGGGGATGCATAACTTGCCATAAGGAGCAGTAGGTCTGTGCTTATCTCTTGGGTCGTGGAAGGCTGCATACAGTCTGCTCAGAGGCTTGCAAATCAACAGCTGCTCTCTGTGTGACCTTCCAGGTCACAGGAAGCTGTGTGATTTATTTCCCTATGAGAAGGCTATGGACAGATTATGCCCAGATCAAAGGATGCTTGTGTCTGGGTAGTATCCACTGACTGTACCCAAATCCACAACCACTGACGCCCATGAAGGAAATTGCAGGAAGCCTTTTCCTCCTGCAATGTCCCTCCAGTGCCCTCTACTGAGAAAGTTAAGCATTGTATTCACTTTAAATATATGCTTCATGGTAAACAACTTTAAGGTGCATTCAGAGCTGAAAGGCAACACATTGACCGCTGACACTTATCATTTACCCTTTATGATGGTGGCTTATGGGTACCACCCTGTCATTGCACAATATGAATTCTGTTACTGTCTATATGTCTTCCCCTCCTCTCCGATTAGAATAAAACTTGGAGGAGTAACTCCAAATCACTTGCTTATTTGGCTTTTGACATTTTATTTTTAAATCATCATAGAATTGCAGGAAGTTATAAATATAGTACGTGAACTTTTGTGTACTCTACCCAGTCTCCTTCAATGGTTACACCTTAACTATAGCATTATTAAAACAAGGAAATTAGCATAGACACTGTGTGTGTATATAATTCGGTGCTATTTACCATATGTGTAAATTATTACACTTTTATTATAGTTGATGCTGCTTCAGAACCAGAGCAAGGAGAGCAGACTTTCCCATTATTACATGAATCTCCCTTGTGCTACAACTTCATTGTCAAATCCACCCCCCACTTTCCTACCCCTTGACATTATTTAATCTGTTGCATATATCCGTAATTTTGTCATTTCAAGAATGTTATGTAAATTCAATCATACAATGTGTGACCTTTTGAGATTACCCTTCTTTCACTCAGTACAATACTTTTTCATATGTATTTGGATGATTTTCATCTACTCTGCAATCTCTGTCATTTAATTGGTGTTATTAAATGGTATGCATTTCATGTAATAGTTGATATTATAGGACTTAAACTGCTATTTTAGTCTATTTAATCTTTGTGTCCTCTATTTTTGTGTCTCTGTATCCTTTTGCATTCCTTCTGTGAGTTTCTCGAATAGGCCTTAGAATACAATTGGATTTAGCTGTAGTGTTTTTTAATATATAAAACTTACCAGTCTGTTGTTGTCAGAACATTATCAGTTTGAATGAAGTATAGACCCTTTACTTCCTTTTTCTCTTTACCTTTTTTTGTCTTCAATAACTCTTCTACGTGTTCAAAGAACTGTATCTATGTTACACTTTTTCCTTTAATCATCAACCATAAATTTAGAAAATTAAAAATGAGGAAGTCTAGTGTATTTCTACATGGTTTTGTGCTTTCTATTGCTCTTTCTTCATTCCTGATCTTCCAAGATTCCTTCTTTTATAATTTTCTTGGTATTTCAAGAACTCCCCTGTCCATTCTTTTTGAGTTAAGTTTGATGGCAATGAATTTCTTAGTAATTTTTTGCTTGAGAATGTCATAAATTTGCCTTCATTCCTGAAGGATAATTTTGGTAGAAATAGAATTTGGCGTTGGCAATTATTTTCCTTAGCAGTTGAAAAATATTTTGTCACTTTCTCCTAGCTTTCAGTGTTTTGGATGAGATATTCACTGTCAATTAAATTGTTTTTCTCGTATAGGCAAGGTGTCATTTATTTTTCACTATCTTCAAGAATTTTTTTAAGTTTTGTTTTCTGAAAATTGGTATTGGTATATCTTGGAGGTTAGCTCAACTTTTTCTCATCTATAAGTGTATGTCTTTCCAAAGTGGGGGGACTTGTGCAATCCCTATGGAAATTAGTGCAAAGATACCTCAAAAATTTTAAAAATATATATACCATATAATCTAGCAATTCCCTCCTAGGTATCTACTTGAAGAATACCAAATCGCTAATTCAAAGGGATAGATGCCCACCTACATTCAATTCAGCACTGTTAGCAATAGCCTACTTAATGAAACAACCTAAATTCCCAAGGACAGAGCAGTAATTAAGAAGATGTGGGGTGTGTGTGTGTGTGTGTGTGTGTGTGTGTGTGTGTATACTGATATATACATATATATATATACACATACATACATACACACATACATGCATATACACACACACACAATGCTACTCAGTTATAAAAGAAGATGACCTCTTGCCATTTGTGGCATGTATGTAACTGAGGGAATTGTTCTAAGTTAAATAAATCAGAAGGAGAAAGAAATACTGAATGGTTTCCCTATTATGTGGAATACAGAGAAACAAAACCAAGGAACTGACAAATTTAAATGACAACAAAACCTAGAAATATGACTTCAGAATGGAGGCTACTAGAAGGGGAAGGAGGATAGTAGTGGTTATGGGTGCTTTGGTAGTGGGTATGGGGTGGTAACCTACATCTGAGTAGGGGTGAACTTATTCCCCTAGCATATGCAATGTTGTAAAGCAATGTTAGAAAAAAAGAAAAAAAAAACAAAGAAAATGATTAGTAATAGCGTGATAAGCTAACCACAGCTGTTTAAAATTTTTTGCCATCTACAAAATTTGTTTTACTTTGATGCTTCCTTTAAACCTCAGTAATTAACTGTAGACCACTGTGGTTTACCTTCAACAAAGAGCTGTTTCTTAGTCCTACAGAAAGGGACTGGGCCATGTACTTAGTTTAATGTATACTTAAACAACTTAGAGGCTTTACCTAGTAGACTAAGTTGAGAAACTAGTGGGTTCTTGAAATTGGTAACAAAAGATCCAATGGGACAAGAATTAATTATGTAGCATCAAATGAACTGATGAGAGATGATTGCAGTTCATGTTTGAAATATTGTTGATGTTATAATATATCATGTTTTAATTCCTGAATGTGTAAAGGAACCCTTCCTTTTAAACCATTCATAGCCAACAATTAGTTGACTTAGCTTTCTAAAATTGAAAGGCGATGTTTGTAAATGATATCTTAATTGCCAAATCAGTTTTTAATATTAGGATCTCCTTTTCCATAGGAGAGTCAATGTTTCTTCCTTCTGAGCTTTCTGTTCCTAATTCTTTCATTGAATAACCTCATGAGATCACTGCTATCAGCTGTGACAATGTTTCATCAATTCCCTTGTTAATAAGATCTTTTCTGAATTTTGGTCACACATGAGACACAGACATTTCCAACATATGTTAATTAGATTTCGACATATGCTTATGAGTTTCCCAAACAGATATTAAGGTCTTGTTTGGTGCTTCTGTTTTACTGAGACTTTCTATAATAAATTACTAATCCACAATTATTTATTAGAATATTTTTAATACCAGTTTTTCCAGGCTGCTCAGTCTTTGGATTTGTAACTTAAATATCCTCTTTCTTCTCCCAAGCACTGTAGGAAGTGCATGTGTAGTGTAAATATTTGAATGGTTCTAATGAATTTGTTTTTGTTAGAGATGGGGCTAGGAGTGAAGTTAACAGCTGGAGAAAGGGAAGAGGGTTTAATACATACTAGTTGTTTAATATACATTATCTAATATATTTCTCAAAAACCATATGAAACCATAATGTATATAAACTCATTTTATGAAAGATGTTTTTGCCAGGTCACACAGTCAGTAAAACCTAACTGGGATTGAACTTCTGCTCTAAGTATAGAGCTAGTAGTCCATGAATCATTCAGAGATCATAAAATCAATTCAGTGAGTAGCATTATTTTAAAGGGGAACCATATCAGAATAGAAAATATCATCAGACATTTAATATAGTTAAGAAAACTATTACTTAATGAAAATAAGTTTATTTCGTATGTATATGCATACATACATACACACACACATGAATGTTGTATGTGACTGAGTTCCAATACATAAAACATTGTTTATAATGTGGTTTATAGTCAAAGAAGTCTAGAGCCATTGTGCTAGATAACCTTTTGGGATAGTCCAGGCCTTTATCTACGCTCAGTGTTAGCACTTTTCCAGGAAAATGCATTAACCTGAAGTGTAAAATTTGTTGTAAAACCCCAGTGGAATATGGTGAAGGATTATAAGTTCTTTGGTGTGGTGGATGTAGTAGGGTAATAGACATCTGAAAAGGTGTGAACCTGTAGCCCTAAATTATATACAGTGTTGTCAGTCAACATTATCTCAATTAATAAAAATACAATTTAAAAAATTAATTAAAACAAAATTTCAAATTTGTATTGTGGAACTTCTGGGTTAATAGAAATCAGTCATTTCTATGTTAAAATTTCATGATAACATGTAACTCTTCTAGCCAATGATGTGTTTGTGTGTGTGTGCATGTGTATTTCTGATAAGAGTATATTTTGCCTTTTGACTTTTTTCAACTCACTATGAAACTCTAAAACAAGGAAGAATTCTAATCTGTTTCATAGTGAGATGTGAATTGGACTTCAAGTACAAGCAAGACATTATACTCCACTGGTTGAGAGGTTGTTCTGGAGTCACACAAATGAATTTGAAACCCAGGCTCTGTCACTCCAAACCATGGGCAAATTACTTCTCAGTTCCCTATACCAGGAAAGTAGTAGTAATAGCAGCAACTAACTCATTGTAATATGTTGGGATTAAAATGAGATAAACGTAAAGTTATTATTAAAGGGTTTCATTATAGCAAAAACTTAATAACTTTTAGCTAGTAGTCTATTACTTCTGAAATAGTTTGAAGACATTTGCCGAAACCAGTAATTTCAAAGGACGTCCTGAAATGTTATAGGCAAGGGAAAATAAAAGCAAACCTTTTCTTTAGTGTCAGACATGTTAAATCACTCTTTTCTCACAATATGCTAAACCATAAATGAACATTATCCAAGTTCTGCATTGTAAATATTTGTTGGATGATATAACGTAGAAGGGAAAGGGAAGAAAATTGTGTCTTCCTGCTTTTTCTCCTATATTCAAATTAGTTAGTTGAACTTTAGGAGTTACCCTGGTGAAATTTGAAACTGAGTCCTGGATAGGGAAGCCTTAGAGAGAGTGAAGGAAGGGGAAAACCATTCCAGATTGGTAGGTGGTGATGTTAATAAGCAAGGAACCTGCATACTGAGCATTCTCCCTGGTGGCCATAGGAACAGGAGATCACTGCATTGTACATCAGAATCTTAAAAGTTTATATAGAGGCTTTATTTTTTTTTAAAGATTTATTTATTTATACATACAAGCTGGGGTACAGGCCAGAGATGTGGGGCGGTGAGAGGGCTCACCAGAGAAAGAGTGGGGAGCAGAACAGGCAGATCAGAAATACACTGCTGAGGGGAGCAGCGGGCGAGGCAGGAGAGGTCTGCCGCACCATGTGGGATTCTCCCGGCTGGGTATCGAACTTGCTGCCGACAGCTCCACAGCGCAGCGCTCAACCGCTGCACCATCAGGGAGGCCATATATAGAGGCTTTAAATGAGTTCAGTCCTGTATACAGGCCAGGTAGTCTCAGCCATACATTACACCTTCAAGATGGCATCCTTGACACAGCTTCTAGAATGGTGGAATGAACGTGCATTCCAAATACATGGAAGGAAAAGAAGGTGCACCCAGTTGAGTAGGTCCAGCTCTCGGAGTGGCTGTGGTCATGTCCTCTGTATGTATGATCTCCTCCAACACCATTACTGTATAAATTAGTCCTTTCCTCATTCTATCTATTCTAGGCTAACTGACATAATTAAGTAGGGTAGAGTCAAGAGTCAGAAATTACATAGCAAAGCTGAATTTCTACACTGAAACACAAACCCTAAGAGTTGGCACTCCTGACACTGTGTTATGAAAATTACTCACAGCCCTGAGCCTATCTTTGATGAAAGGTGTAGCGGCAGCATGAGTCAGGGAGCAGGATCTCACTGGAGCTGTGCAGATGGGTTAAAGGAGAAGTTCTGGGGCCCTTGGTGGCATTTGTAGCTTTTAATGGTCTCCTGTAGAGAGGCAACCAGGTACAGCGTAGGTAACAGGGACGGGGGACCGGGAGGCTAGCAGGCCTCTCAGTCCCTAGCGAATCTTCACTCTTTCTGGGCTTTCTGCTGCACTCTGAATGGTCTTCTCCTCCACACTCTATTCTCTGCTCCTTGCCGCTTCTGTTGTTGTTGCTGCTGATGCTGCTTTTAAGCCCAGTCTCTGGATCAGGTGCGCCCACTCACAGAGGCCCACACCCTTCTTCAGGTGCCTGCCATCAGGCATGCATGTTGGCCTGCAGGTGTCTGTCATTGAGGGGAGGGCAGAAAAACCTGATAATGCTCCTTTACCCTACAAAGGACTTTTGATATTGCAGGACAGCCTGGAGCAATCTATGTTCCCAATGCAGAAGGGCTCCCTGAATCTCCTGAGGCAGAAATGGGAATCCAGCGATTACCAGAAAAGTGAGTGTTGTCCTGATGGCAGCCGGTGCAGACTCTTCCAGTCTCCAGAAAGCAAATTGCTTGAACCTGAAGGAGAGGCAAGATCAGAATCTGCAACCCCAGATCCTCCATGTGTGCCTTTCAGTGTAAGAGAAGAGATGTTGAGCTCAGAGTCTGAAAAGAGGGGTCTTGAGAACAAGAGTGACAACTCCAGGGAACACAACCAGCCGGAAGTGCTGAAGGAGGGTTCCTTGAGTGGTCGGCACCGGAGAGAGCACTTCTCCATTGCCCTTGATGAGCTGAGAAGTGTGTTTGAGGCTCCTCGGAGTGGAAACAGACCACCTGGACCTGCTGAGTACGTCCGAAAGGTAGGGAGCCGTTGGTTAAGAATTGAAGTTTACAGTTAGCAAATTAGGCAGCTTACTTTGCTTGCCATTTATTTCTGTGCATGTAATGTGTTTTTCCCTCACCTGTACTCTTGACAGATATACTGAAAAAACCATGTAACAGAGTGTGAAGTGTGGCATCCTCTATCACTGACTTCCTCTGTGGTCTGTTCCAGTGGGGATTCAACTTCATTTCATTCCCACAAAAACAACTCTGATAGGCCCTCTTAGGTGGATGTTTCTTTAGGTGTGTGCTCGGTTTCCACAATCAAATTGTATCTTCCTTAGATACAGGGACAATTTCTTAACTACTGTTTATACTTCAAGCATCTAATAAGTGGTGCTATATTGGTTAGATCTCAGGGAGGATTTATCAGCAATGATGGTGATGTGGAACAAGGGAAAACTTGTGACCTACATTTTAATTCCCCCAAACTGCCATTTACTTCTCTATTGCATGACACTAAACCTTGCCAATATATGTCTTAATCAGATAATTTGCAAGGATATTTTGGGGGATTATTGATAATATATTTAAGTCACTAAATATAGTTGGAGAATTTTGTCATAGATAATAACTATGCCTCAGTGATTATGGTGTACCATAATGTCACTTAAAATACATCTATTAACTAAAAGGAACATTGAATCCAATGTAGGAAACAGGATTAGCAAAATTATTAATAACCACATTTATATTTCTGATGACAATTAAAAGCAACTGCTCTTTCAAGAGGAATTGTGTGAATTTAATGCACTCATTAGCACCCCAATGTGAAGCAAACTCCATGCTTTGTTAATTTTTGTGACCTAGTGACAGTCATCACGAAGGTGCAGTTCCACTCTTATAAATGGATAATTAGCCTTCACACAAGACATCACAGGAAGATTTTTCAAAATAATTTATTTTGCTAATACCAGCTCGCAGTTTTCCTATTGAGACATAGTTGTTACAATGAGATAATTCTTATGTAGCAAATAACTTGATGTAATCAGAATAATGGATATTATGTCATATTTATGAGGTTACGTTGAAACAAGAGGATTTCTCAAAAAATGCAGCCTTTCTCATCCTTAAGGTGAGGTTTTTCTTTCTCTCCTTTTTACTCTACAAGTGCAATCCTTTTTGGTTTATAATATCCTGTAGTTGGATAGATAGGATTTTGGATACATTTATCATGTATTTTTAAAATTTCTTTTTTTAAAACTTAATGAACTAAGAAAAGTAAAACTACAGAAAAAGATTTTCATTCAGTCGCTCTTGATCTTTGTAACAGTTTTGGACATTTACCCAGGGTGATTGACAGAAGAAATGTCCAAAGATTAAAAAAAATTCACAAATTCTGCAATATAACCCATCCTCATCTAGAGCTGATATAGCTGCTTAAATGCAGTCGTAAGATGAGGCATTGATAAGGATTTCTGGTTGAAATGTGAAATTACTATAATTTGTATGGCATGTGATTTTGAGTTTAGTGCCTATAAAATTGGTTATGGAAAGAAGCAGATACATGAAAAATATCATTTGGTTTACAACTGTGAAATTTGGTAAACTTATTTAATACATTATGTTTTAGGTATTCTCAGGTACTATATCATAATATGGTATTTCCCTAAATAGATGAAATTTGGGCAATTCAATTAGAAATTGAGCTTTAGAAATGTTTGCAAATACCTCTGTAGGAATTCCATATGACTTCCAAAGCATGAAAAAAAAATATGAGAAGTCAATGAGAAATTAAATTGCTTTTTTCGGATGAAGTAATTACTTTTGTTGTTAGGCATGTAAAAATCTTATTCAACTTAACTTGAAATTATATATTTTATACCAAAGCATAGAAATTATATACCACTTAAACCTTAACCTTTTTTATAGATCTTTTACTTCTATCTCATATTAATATTTATGCTATTATTATATAGTAAAAGGTAATGTTTATTTGAATAAATCATGCAAAAATATTCTAACTACTTTACAACTAGGACACATTTATGGAGACACTATTGAGATGTTGGTGATTTGAAAGTTATTCAATATTTATGATATTTAAAGCAAGGGCAGAAAATTATTTCAGATAAGGGAAGTTCTTACAATTAGAAATAATCTAAATAATTGTAAACAACTAAATGTGTTTTAATGTTATATAGAAGGAAACTCTTCAGTTATAGGCACCTTTTTAGAATAAATTGTATGAACTTATTTTTGTGTAGAAGACCTGGGGTGTAGGTCAGAGGTGTAGGGATGAAATGATTCACTGGAGACAGAGTGAGGAGCAGCACAGGTGGATTAAGTGAAATATACTGCTAAGGGGAGCAGCTGGAGAGACAGGAGAGGTCTGCTGCACCATATGTGAGTTAGCTCCTTGGCAGGGGATCAAACTTAGACCACAGTGCTTGTAGTGCTGAGACTTAACCCCTCGACCACCAGGGAAATCTTACGAACTTATTAATTTCAGTCTAGAGTTTGCAGAAATTTTATTTTATTTTTTTGAAAGATTTATTTTATGCATATAAGCTGGGGTACAGGCCAGAGGCGTGGGGCAGTGAGAGGGTTCACCAGAGTCAGAGTGGGGAGCAGAATAGGCAGATTGACAGAAATACACTGTAAAGGGGAGCAGCAGGGGAGGAAGGAGAGGCCTGCTGCACCATGTGGGAATCTCCCCTGCGGGGCATCGAACTAGAGCCACAGCTGCCGACAGCTCCGCAGTGCAGCACTTAACCGCTGCACCACCAAGGAGGCCCTGTAGAAATTTTAAAGATGAGCAGTATTTTATACATTATATAGTTGCAGATACACACAGAGACTATATATACACACACACACATATGTTTGTTTAAAGCATTTTATTTTTTATTTTTTTAAAGATTTATTTATTTATGCAGACAAGAACTGGGGTAGAAGCTAGAGGTATGGGGTGGTGCGAGGATCACCAGAGACAGAGTGGGGACCAGAACAGGTGGAAGTACACTGCCAAGGGAAGCAGTGGGCAAGGCAGGAGAGGTTTGCTGCACCATGTGGGAAGCTCCCTGGCCGGGGATCGAACTAGTGCTGCAGTGGCTGTGAATAGCTTCATAGTGCTGCGACTTAATCCATTGCACTGCCAGGAGGCCCTGTTTAAAGCATTTTAGGCAAACAGAACTATGTCTTGAAATATTAAGTGGTCATTTAAGTATATTTTTTGTTTTTAAAAAATATTTGTCAATTGGAAAAAGAAACTAAAAGTCAATAGTATTATTTTCTGTAAGTATGAAAGCTCATTAAAGAGATTTCAACCTCTAAAAAATACTCATTTTTCCAGAAACTTTGTTAAAACAATTTATCCTAATATAATTACAGTAGAAAATTAATGAGAAATCCTTCTAATTTTCCCTACCAACATTTTTTTATTTCCAAAGAGTTACTGTATTGCAACCTATTGTTATCATTTCTAAAACAGCTTATAAAAGCAACTTAGAATGAGCTTTTCAAACTAAAGATTATTATGCTCATCAGGCAGACTAGAATTCAAAAACACAAATTCACATGGTCTTTATCCCAAATAAGTGGTGTAGAACAGGATTTTTCAAAAGTTCTTTGAATCTTGTAAGAATCTGTTATCAGAAATAAATTATTATTATATATGGCAAAAATATCACCTAGCACTTGCTATGTAACAAACCATTCCCAAACTAGCAACTAAACAGTGAGCATTTATTATTCCTCACAGCCTTTGTTGAGCTGAAAAGTCCATCTGATCTTGTTTAGTGTCCCTCATACAATTGCAATCAACTGCCAAGTCACCTACAGACTGGCTGTTCAAGGCAGTTACAGAGGTGGCACAAATCAACTCTGCCCTGTGGGCTCACCATTTCTAACAGGTCACCCAAATTTGTGCACAGGTTATAGGTATTTCAAGAGAGAAAGTGGAACCTCTTAAAACCTCTAAAGATTTTAACCAGAAATTGCACATAACTTCACCATATTATACTGATGAAAGTAGTCACAAAACAAGTTAGATTTGTGACATGCTGAACTAGACTCCAGCATTTGATGAAAGGAGGTGAAAACTCACATTTGCAAAGATAAATGGATACAGAAGAGGAATGATTGCAGTAACTTTGCAGACATTCTATCTCAGGAAAGTTTACCAAAATACATAAAGAAGCAGCATGTTTTGATATATCACAAATTAATGCAAATATCAGGACAACCCTACACAAAAGGATCCATGTTGATAACTACTTGGAAACAAAACTCTTATCTTATTCTTCTCTTAGATTCAGTTAAGTGAATATACTGACACTACTTATTGCAGATAGAACAGTGGCATCCCAAATAAATCCACAGCCTCACCCCCATAACATGTGCATATGCTACTTGACATGGCAAAATGGACTTTACAAATGTGATTAAAGTATCTTGAGATGCAAAGATTATCTTGAATTATCCTGGGTAAAAGCTGCAAGGATAGCAAAGTGAAAGAAAATAAGAGAAGAGATTACAAGAATCAGAGGTGGGAGTGGTACAGGGCTATGACCCAAAGAATGTGGACAGTCTAGGAACCAGAAACAACAGATAAACCAAGTTCCTCCATAGAGTTCAGAGGACTGTAGCCTGCTGACACCGAGAATTTATAGCCTAGTGAAACTGATTGATCTACAGAACTGTATGATAATAAACTTGTGTTAAATCACTAAAACTGTGGTAATTTGTTTTTTTTTGTACTAGTCGTTTTTATGGTTTATTTATTTATTTATTTTTTACACAGAAAATCTATATTTTTATTTATTTTTTTTCCATTTTTTTTTATTGTTATTTATGTCTTTTACATTTTGTATTCCCCTTGGGCAGCCCACCACCAATTCACCTGTGATGCATCTCCATGTCTGTGGTAACTTGTTAAAGACAAAAAGAAACTAATACAGTTATATTGTAAGCATGTCAAACATTGTTAAAAATGGTTGGGTAGTGTATGGTTTTAGAACTTTCCTGTCTTCATTCATGATGAATATATTAATGTATTTCAAAAACAAGTCTTTTATTCTATTTGTAGTTGATGGTATGAATGTTTGTAATTTTAACACTTTGTGGTCCGCTCACGTATTAATACGTGTTCATCTAGTCTCCGGTTTTTCATGCCATGGTGGATTATTTGGAATTATTAGGAGCTGTTTCTTTGATTGTACTCAGTCTAGAGTACAAACATTGTTTGTACAGTCTAGAGTACAAAACATTGTTTTGGTGAAAGTGTAAGGTGTTTTATGAGAGATATTACAGCTTTTTTAATATCCAGTGGTTCAGGAGTTGTGTGTGTTTTATTGAATGCTTATATCATTCATGTGGTGGCACAGAAAATAGCTGGCACACAAAGTGTTAAGTAATCAGGCAACATTAATACACATTAATAAATCCTAGGTTTGGGTGATCTCTATTTGATATACATACATTGTCACCAACAGTATAAATTTCCCCTTTTCTAAAGCTTCCAGTTGCTATCCACTGAACAAGCCTCACTAAAAGGTTCCTTCAGATCCCATTTTAAATAAGGGGTTTCTTGATTCAATTGATTAATTAATTTGCCTTTATTCTGCTCATGTTTTTATACTTAAAATGGTAAATGATCTGATTATTCACAATAAATTACTTAGTGACTTGCTGTGTTTTCAATGCATTGTTGGGACCTTTCTATACAATTTCACTCACTTGTGCAGTCATGTTGAATTTACCTAATGCCCCAGCATAAACTGCTTGCATCCTTTACTTGGACCTAGTTTCACAAAAAAATATTCAGACATGAAATTGAACTTGATCAAAAAGGAATAAAATCATCGTATTTTAGTAGTGCTGCCTCACAAAGCACTGATATAATCTTTCGTATGAGTAAGGGTGTAGGAAAGAACATGAGGATACAAGCTAAGTGACTGTGGGGCTATATGTACATTAATGATTAAATAAGATATAAATAATTAAACATGGTATAGTACAAAATATGATATTTTAACTCCCTCCAATAATCTAAACCTCTGGCTGTTCATTTAATGACCAATTTGTCTTCCCCTGCTTTTTATTTCTGCATAAAATCAGGACTTTAAAAGCACAGGTGAATCATGACTTGTAGTTTGACTTCCACTACAAAATCTCAATATTAGATGCTTAAACTTACATTTGCTTTTTAAACCTAGGCATAAGGGGACACAGGGATTAATTTGTGTCTAATCTTAGAGCAGAAGCACTAATTCTTTTCAGACCATTACTTTGTCACAGCCTTCTAAGACTCTACATTTTCCATCCTCTCTCATCAATGTTTCTGAGATAGTCTCTGTTGAGCATTATAATTTTATAAAGTAATGTAACAGGACAGAGGTTATTACAATCTTGAAAATTATTACTGAAAATTCTGGACACCAAACTGTCAACAATATATTGTAAATATTTTTTATAAGAAGAGTTTTAAAGCTCTTTGAAGAACTAAAATACTTTTTTTTCCATGAAAAATAGGCAAGTAGTTCTTTTTAAGAGCTGGAGTGTAAATAGTTCCATGAGGTCACTACTTTTTCCATTTCAGCTACATATAGCTTGCAGACTAAAAAAACATAACATTTGGTGACAAAGGTCAGTTGGAACTTTGGCTCAGTTACTTTCTCACTGCACAAACTTGAGTGAGTTAATATTTCCCTTTTTCAATGCTTAATTTTCACATCTATAAAATGAGGAAATTAATGTAGCACAGGATTGTTGTGACAATAAAATTATATAACACCTAATAAAATTTGAGAAACAGCCCCCACATAGCAGCAAATGAATATTTATCTTATTTTCTTTTTCTCTAATATCATCCCTATAACTCAGTACATGTCCTTTTGGGAAAACACTTAATCGCAATGGATTTCTGTTTTATCACCTATAAAGGCAGAGAATTATACTCTGTGGTTTCTAAAAGTGGAAAGGTGTACCTTTTTTTTCCTTTGATTACTGTCAACACCTTAGTCTTTTGCAGTAACCCTACTTAGAAGGGCTGTTGTTGAATATTCAGTGGAGCACATGCCAATGAAACTTTGCAACAAGAGTTACATTCCCATTTTGAGATGATAAGACAAAGAGTAACAATTTGATAAACTATAATTCTTAAAACTTTGTTAACCCTAGACAGATATATTTACCATCTTCCTTTCCAGTGAATATAAAAGGGAACTGTTATTTAAGAATTCAAAATCCAATTCCAAAAGATGAGACTCACATGGTATAAAAATGATATTGATATTCACCCATATAGCACACCAAGAACAAATTAAATGTAGTCTTCAAAGACATTGTAAGGATGAGTTATGACATTTTGTTTCATTTTATCCAGCTTTTTCTTCGTGATAGAATTTTTTTCAGGTAATGTTAGTGTACTTTGTTTGTTCTTTTCACCCATTTGTATGCTTGACAAATTACTGCCTCTTGTCCAGGAATAGATGTTCATTGGTGTAAAATAGCTGTGTGATCTGGGGATAAAATATTCCACTGAATACATTCGCATGACCTTAAATACTTTCAGATGAAACTGCTATCTCATTTCGCTTTTGTCTCATATGCAGTCACAATATGACATTATTAAAAATTGCAGTGCCAGTAACTGCTAAAAGATGTTAAGCAATATTGACTCCCCTTCAACTGGGAAAACTGCTGTCAGTTCATGGATGGGCATTCTTTGACATTTTACTTGGAGAATTAGCAAGTATTTTCGTCCTTGTATTATAAGAATATTGACACCCGCTCTACTACATCTGGTTGCAAACCCATTCTTTTACAAATCCTTTATTCTCCAGATATTTATCTAGCATTTCTACTTAGTGAATTGCTGCACTGAATCCCATGGTTGACAAATTTTCTCCTACTGTATTTTCACATTAATGATTTCCTATTCAGTTGGGTCTTTTGAAGAATATTTTTACCATTAGCATAAACTAAAGGGAGAAATAAAGAATACGTTATGTCAGAAGGATGATTAAATTGGGAGAATTTTAGTCTTTATGCCCTTTATGCCTTTATGCCTAACAAAAGCCATGGAGATGACATTTCAATCATTAGCACAGCAATCCAAAGGCTATCTTAAGAGAAGTCAACATAGGAATTCCTTCCACAACACCCTGACAGATGAATTTCCATTTGCTGTAGAGAAGTCTGGAAGCAATCAACTTAAGTCGTCAAAATTATTACTGCTATTAATCTGATATATTGATATCAGTATGCCCAGATACGATATCATAGGCTGTGAAAGATAAAACATCACACTTGTGGTATTTTGCCAAAATTGTGAAATCTCAATTTAATCATGAAAAATATAAACCCATGTAGGGGGGCAGTCTTTAGACAGTTTGCCACTGTTCTTTAAAAGGGGGAAGACTGAATTAGATAAATATTGAGAAACTGACACAGATTGGAAGAGACTGAGACATGACAGCCTAATTGAGGATGGGATCTTATATTCAATCTTGAACCAGAAAAGAATGCTGTAGTGGGACATTTGGTAAAAAGGACTTGATTATTTCATTCTATAGAATTATATCATTGTTGAATAAAATGTTAAAATCAGGATTCAGTCACAGATCACATCAGAGGAGCTACCTTGCTTTGCTCCAGGAAAAATAGTCTGTAAGTTAACCCACAAAATCTCTACACCCAGAAGGTTATGTGACATGGTATATGGGAATTCTCTGTATTATTTTTGTAACTTTTCTGTAAGTATACATTTATTTTAAAGTAAAAGTTAAATACTTGCTATCATCACTGGTAAGGCTTTAACACTGTGGAGCAGAAAATTATATATCTATTTTGTTTAATTTTTTCCAAATTTAGCAGATTTATAATTCTTATATTCCGTTGAAGATTGTGATATCTGTCTCCCCACTTCTCAAGTTCTAAAACCTTGGAAGCTTTGGCTATTTAATTGCTGCCTATAATCTCAAGAACTCTGCAATTAGTCCTTTTTTAACAGAGAAATTGGGATCCTAATCAGTAGTTCAGAAGCTGAATTTATAAAGAGCTTTATTACTAGCTCATTTTACAATTTATACCCCATTTCCACTTCTGAGTTTCCCTATGTTTTCAGGAATAGTGTGCTTCTTTTCTGTTTATTTATATTTTTAGTGTTACAGTTTAGAACCTTGGTTCTGTCTTGAACACGGTACTTCTAAGTTATTACTTCAAATTCATGAAGCTCAAATTATCTCTTGTCTCAAACTCTAAGAGCTATAATTATTGTCCTTCTGAAGTTGACATGACAGCAAGCTCCAATCTCTATAAAATAATTGCTGGCCCCTCCACAATGCTAAATTAAATTTAAATTAAATTTGATAAATTAAATTTATCAAAATGTTCTTATTATCTTTTGATGGGTTTCCCAGTTGCTCCTAAAATTCCTTCTGTTTGGAACTAGTTCCTCTAAGGGCTAATTTCCTTAATTCTGTAGTCTCCCTGTATGATCTTTCTCATTGCAAACCAGCCCCAGGGTTGATATAAGACATTTCTTTAATGAAGTGGCCTTGTTCATTTCTCAAATAAAGTCCTTTATCTGAACTTAGAAATCTAGAATATTTTGTTAGGTTTAAATTGAAGATACTTAGCATAGAGTGCAGTCCAATTTCAAGTGCCCTTAAAATTCAAACTGGATGTGCTTTTAAAAACAGGTACAGTCATCCTTTTACCATCCTCTTGAATGTCAACTAGTCTTTAAACACCAAATTATACCCTTATCTTAGCATCTTCTTAGCACTCAGTTTATTGTGTATGGAAAACAAATGGTTAACACATTTTCCTACTTGAAAAGATATTTGTTTAATGTGTAGTGATGAGTGAATGCAATGAGTTCCAAACACCTGAAACAAATTCAAGCTTCATTAATATTTCTCATCTACATGAACTACCAAATATGATGATTTATAGTACTTAATAGTGTACTAGCTTGTTTTATGCCAAAGTAAGGCATGTACCGGATGCCATGAGACAAATTGCTCTTAAGAATGGTTATGTATCATAATGCATGCAGTTCTCCCCCACCTCACCCCAATTTATGGAAACAGGTCATGAGCATATGTTTAAATTTATCAAAATGTTCTTATTCCAACCTTGATTAGATGTCAGAATCTTTTATTATTAATGATAAGCATGATATAACATATTTCAATTTCTGATTATAATGATTCTGTAATTTAAGACTTACTATCTTTCCCATTTACCTTTATTCTTAAGTGTTAGAAGAAAATTTTCCTTGTGTCTCGAAATATGTTTGGAAATGCATTAAGAAAATAAGTGAAGCTATGGTAAAAAATAAACATTTAGCAACAACAACAAAAAAATAACCTGGAATCAGACAAATTCATTCTTTCTCTTCCTCACACACACATACAAATACACTAATACACCAGTTTTTGTAATATTTTCTTTAAAACATTTATTACAACATATTACTTGTTAATAAAATCAGTTTAATATTTAATGAATTTATATATTGATTTATTAATTTCATACATTTATTTAAACATTCAAAATGCTTAAACTGGAGATGTTATATGTGTTAATGTCTCTGAAAAGATTTATTAACTTTTTGTGAGATGTATGATATGAAAATATCTTCTCCCATTCAGTTCTCTGTCTTTTCACTTTGATGCAAGTTTCCATCACTGTGCAGAAGTTTTTAGTTTGATGTAATTCTGTTTATTTTTTGCTTTTTTCTCATTTGCCATTCAAATTACATGAAAAGATGTTAATAATCTCTTATACATTTCTCTTATTATTAGAGAAATATATATAAAAATAATGAGATACCCAAGCCTGAGTCATGAAGAAATGGAAAATCTGAGCAGACCTAGTGCAAATAAAGAAAATGAAACAGTAATCAGAATCCTCCCCCCAAACAAATAACCAGATGAGTTCTTCCAAATATTCAAAGGATAGCTAATACCCATCCTTCTCAAACTTTCCCCAAAAATTGAAAAAAGAGAGAATGCTTCCTAACTTCTTTTAGGAAATCAGGATAATACTGAAACTGAAACCAGAAATGGACAACAGTGTTTCTGATGAACATAGATGTAAAAGTCATCAACAAAATATCATCAAACCGAATTTAACAATACACTGAAAAGATCATACATGTTGACTGAGTGAGATTTATTCCAGGGATGTACAGATGGTTCAACAGATGCAAATTTACAAATGAGATTCATCAAATCAGCAAAATGAGAGAAAAATCATATGATCAATCAATCTCAATAGATACAGAAAAAGCATTTGATAAATTGTATACACTTATAATAGCTCTCAATGATATGAGTATGAAGAGGACATACCTTAAGATAATAATAGCCATATATGATAGCTTCATAGTAACATCATCCTCTGTAGGTTAAAACTGAAGCCTTTTCCTCTGGGATCAAGAATAAGACATGGATCTCCACTCACAGGATTTTATGTGTACATAAGTTTCTGACTCATTTGTGTATATACAAGGAAATGTAATTGCTAGACCATATGGTAAGAGTATGTTCAGTTTTTTAAAAGACTGACACACACTTTCCAAGAGGTTATCCCATTTTGCATTTCTGCAGCAATGAATGAGAATTCCTGTACCTTCTTTTCTTTGCCAGCATTTGGAGTTGTGTTTTGAATTTTAGCCATTATTGTAGGTGTATAGTGTTACTCATTTTCTATTGATGTCTTGCTTGTGCCAGTTGGTGTTGACTTAATTTTTAATATTCTTAAATACTTTTAATATGGGTGCATAAGCTGTCTTCCTTTATTTACAGTAATGTACTCTTAATCCTGCTTTATATTTTATTTTACTTTGTATTATTTCAAATTGAATTCTCCAGACTTTTTCTTGTTTAAATATGAATTAACACATTTTTTTATCTATATCGCAAACATATATCCTGCTTTGTGGTTTTAGTCCTGGTCTAGATACCAACATAATTATTAACAGTATACTTTCCACTCTCAAAACTGTCCTCACTAGGACAGTTCATTATCCTGTTTGAATAACCACCTGGATTATAAGGCAGGAACGTCTCCTCTTTCTTTGCTACCATCTGCCCACACACATTTTTTTTTTCAAACAGTACTCAGCAACCAGTGGGTATCCACTAAGTGTCTTGCCAGTGGGTAATGGAGGGATCTTGTTAATATGAGGTGAATCTTTTCAGTGTCTGTTCTCCACATTATATGCATTATCATTCCATCCTTAGACTTAGTTTCAAGGTAACCTTATAGCAGTTTTTCAGCCTGCACAGTCTATAGTTGTGTTCCTTCTGCATATTTGACAGCATGTGTTTTCTAACCTGATGTCATTCGTTATTTGTAGATGATTAGCCTAAACCCCAACTAAGCAGTATTTCCAGTATCTGTGTGCCAGCTTTTATGGGTTAGGCACCCTATCTTACCTTCTATGTGTTTGAAGATGACTCTGGTGAAATTGGAATTCACAAGAAATGAACATGGAAAAATTAATGTTCCTTATATTGACTTTTTTTAATGTCTTAAGTCTGATGTTACTTTGACATCAAGCTGTAATTACCACCCTTCTAAAGGACAAATTAGTTTTGTGATTTGTAATTATTCCATTTTCCCCTGTGCATTATTAGACAGTGGCCTGAATATGCAGCTAGTTTCATAAAGAACTTCAATAGACTGTTTTGGTAGAGTCTACCTCAAGAACTATTAACCTACCCCCAACCACTGCCACTGCTGGCACAGGACGCTCCTTTAAAATATACTGCAACTTACTGTTTGACCTGTTTTTCCTACTCTAGGAAATGTTAAGTAATAATCAATTGTTATCTACTTTTTAAAAAAATATGAAATATTTCACCCATAGAAAATAACTGAAAATATATTCTGCATCGTTTTGAAGCTTTGCATCAAAAGTATAGTGATGAGTATTTAGAGTCCTCTGGTACTGAGGTCCTTTAAAGGGATATGTCATCAAGGAGTTGAAAGGTTTTTTTGGTTACCAAAAAGCTTTCTCTTATGCTAATGCCCAAATTCTCTTTTTATATAATATATTATACTTCTCCATAAAATAAAACTCAGAAGATACATGACTCAGAATAAATAATAAATGTATTCTACCCCCCACAAATATATATTCATAACATTAAAAATAAGCCAACTACCAAATCATTTCATTTCTATTTTTTATTTGAAGAAAGAAACCAGGGGTCGATAGCACATATACCTAAGTGAAATAGTTTCTATTACTCAGAGTGAAATGTTCATGAGATATAGTTGTGCTGAATCATCAGATTCTTTTCTTATTCTTTATCAGTGAATAAAAAATAAGTTTTTGATCCCTATAGGTATTCAGACTCTGAGTTCTCTTGCTGCTAAAAATGAAAAAAAAATGTAGATGACGTGCCTATCATTTCAAAGAGAGTGGGGGGATTGGAAATGAAAGAAATCCACCACTTTGAAGAATAGATCCTATTTTCTTATAATGCCACTAATAATAACTTAGGAGTGGTAGCTAGTGTAAAGGTGCTGTGTAAGCAAAAATAAGTCTATACTAAATGGCCTTTAATGCCTGAAAGGTGAAAGTAGCTGCAAAGTTAAAATCAGTTTACTATAGACATTTTTCCATAGCAACATATCTTGCTGGAGTTCTCCCTAGAATTTTTTAGCATATTGCTCAGAGATGTCTCAATAGAATATATCTACTGAGATCTTTCCATTGAACATTTTCTACTGAGAGATGCTTTTCCAAATGTAGAGCTTAAAAACTATAAATTCTCACAAAGAAATTATTCCATTTCCAATATGAACATTACTAGTAAGTCCTTTGCCAGCATGAGGACATTATACTGAGTTTTAACTAGCAAATGCAGATCCAAAATAGATAATTAAAAATATGAGGCAATCCAGTTTCCATAAAGAAAGGGCTATTAAAGTGACTGAAGTAGATGGATAATAATCATAAAGGAGAAAACTGCATTCAGGTGTCATTGAGTCAGACTCCCCTCCCAAGGTTGGATTCCATGTTATATCCAGACAGATGGCAGCCCAGCTTCCCTTTAAACACTTACAGTTCCAAAGAGTTCATGCTTTTGCAAAGCAGTGTTTTCTATTGTCAGATGGCTCTCTTTCTTGGAAAGTTAATCCTCATGTTAGTAGAATGTGTCTCTTGGGAATTACTAATCTTGACTAAAGTTTTGCCCTCTGAAGCAAAACAGAATATTCTCCATTTGTCACTGTGAGGAATGACAGGTTACCTCTAACCTTGAGGACTCAGCACACAGCTTAACACTAGGAGGTGAAGTTGAGATATTCCTGAGTGATGTAGGAAGAGTCAGGGCTAAATCTATGCATGACAAAGGCATGCTATGATTCAGCAGTTTCAGTCTAGAGAAAGACATCAGGCATTAATTAAGGACTCTGTACTAGATAAGTCAGCCAATATATTTGCATGTCTTCCTTTGCAAATGTTTTAAAAGTTTGTTTGGGGATTTTACCCCCCCCCCTTTTTAATAATTATATCAGAAATATATTAGTAGATTCACTTGGGAGTTTCAGCACTTACAATAGAGTTCAGCAACTATAATAGAGACAGATGAAGTTGACTGTTTCTTTGTCCAAGTGTTGCAATAAGCATTTGGGTCAGGAAGTTAGAGGATTTGATAATTGTGGGTTCCATCCAGCATGTTTTATTATCTTTTCTGAGTACAGTTCATAAGTTTCAGAACTGTTGACACCCTGTGGTGCTGATATTATATGTCCCATTTGAGGCTTTGTCTTTTCTGACTAAGCTTCAAACCAAGGACCTGTAACAGCTTTATTTGCATAAATAGATACCAAATGTGTCATTTTCATCTTTTTTACTGCTTGTTTTTTGGAAATCTTTTTTCAGTTATAACTCCAGCCACAACCATATGTACATAATTTTTATTTTACTGATTATGCTTGTACACAGATTTTTCTTCTCATGACAGTTATTTTCTCTGATATTACAAGCAGCTTAAGGACCATGGTTAAAAGAGACGGGGCTTCCTAAGTCCTTCTGCTATTGGAAGGACTTGTAGGATCCAAATAACAGAATACAACCTACCCTCCAGCATCCACCCAGCATCCAGCTTATTATTTTCCCATTTTTATTGAAGTTTAATGAGCAAAATTGTAAGATATTTAAAGTCTACAGTGTGATAGTTTGATATATGTATACATTGTGAAAGAATGTTAATTAACACATCTATTACTTTACATACTTACCCCCCCTTTTTTTGGTGAGAACATTTTAGTTCTACTGTCTTAACAAATTTTAATTATAGAATATAGTGATATCAGCTTGTTAATATGACATGCATTAGCTCTTCAGATCTTGTAACTGAAAGTTTATACTCTTTTATCAACTTCTTTCTCTTCCCCATCCCACCCCCAGTCCTAGGCCACTGTCCTTTACTCTGTTTATGAGTTCAATTTTCCCACCACCCAATCTCAGTATCCACAGTATTTGTCTTTCCCTGTTTGCATTACTCACTGAGCATAACACCCTCCAGGTTCATCCATATCATGTTAAATGATAGGATTTCCTTTTTTTTTTTCTTGAGAAGGAATAATTTTCTATTATGTGTATTTTTTTGACCCATTCATCCACTGATGGACAGTTAGGTTGTTTTTGTACTTTGGCTACTGTGAATATTGTGACAATGAAGGTGGGAATGAATATACTTCTTCAGTATCCTTCTTATACTTAGGTAAATGCCCAGAAGTGGGATTGCTGAATCAAATTGCAATTCTATGTCTAATTTCTTGAGGAATCTCCATAGTGTTTACCATCGTGGCTATATCTTTGCATGCCCACCAATTGTAAAAGGGTTCCCTTTTCCCATACCTTTCTAGCATTTGTTACTTCTTTTCTTTTTTTGTTTTTAATTGTGATAACATTGGCTTACAACACTGTATGTGTTTTCTGAGTCCAGGTAAATACCTTTACAAATATGTTACCATACTATGATCATTAGCAATGTACCAGTAGCCATCACCACATTTCATTTGACCTTCTTCTACCCTTTGCTCCCATACCTTCTCCCCATCTGATGATCTCTCTTCTGTAGTTAGAATCCAAGGAATTGTTTAGGTTTGGTTTTGTCTGATTTTTTTTTTGGGGGGTATTGTTTCTTCATAGTCCACATATGAGTGAAATCATGTGATATTTGTTTCTCCTTCTAACTCATTTTTGTTTTTTTTTAAGATTTATTTATTTATACATACAAGCTGGGGTACAGGCCAGAGGCGTGGGGTGGCGAGAGGGTTCACCAAAGACAGAGCAGGAAGCAGAACAGGCAGATCAGAAATACACTGCTGAGGGGAGCAGCGGGTGAGGCAGGAGAGGTCTGCAGCACCGTGTGGGATTCTCCCCAGCTGGGGGTCGAATTTGCGTCATGCCCTGCGACAGCTCCACAGTGCAGCGCTCAAACGGTGCACCACCAGGGAGGCCCTAACTCATTTTTCTTAGCATAATCATCTCCTGTTCCATCCATGCTGTTGCAAATGATAAGATTTCACCTTTTAATAGTTGAATAGTATTCCATTTTGTGTGTCCGTGGTGTGTGTGTGTGTGTGTGTGTGTATACACCACATTTTCTTTACCCAGTCATCTGTCGTCACTTAGTTTCTATATTTTTTCTATAATAGTGCAGCAATGAACACAGGAGCACATAAGTACTTTCAAATTAGTGTACTCTTTCATATTTTTATACTCTATGGATAGAGACCTGGAAGTGGAATTGCTGAATCATATGGTAATTTTATTTTTTAATTTTTTCCATAGGGACTGGACCAGTATACATTCCCACCAAACAGTGCATAATGTTCCTTTTCCTGCCCATTCTCACCAATACTTCTTGTTTCTCACCTTTTTTATAATAATTATCATAACAGGTGTAAGGTGATATCTGATTGTTGTTTTGTTATGCATTTTCCTGATAATTATTTCCCTCACAATTAGTGATGTTGAACATCTTCTACTATACCTCTTGGTTGTTTGATTGTCTTCCAGGGAAAAATGTCTATTCAGATTCTGCATTCATTTTAAAATTGGGTTATTTGTTTTCTGCTATTGAGTTGAGTTCTCTACACATTTTAGATATTAGCCCCTTATTTGATATGCTCTTTGCAATTTTTTGCCATTCCATAATTTGTCCTTTTTTTTTTTAGAAGATTTATTTTATTTATTTTTGCACATAAGAACTGGGGTCTAGGCCAGTGGTGTGGGAGTGAGAGGGTTCACCAGAGACAAAGTGGGGAGCAGTACAGGAGGATCTACTGAAATACACTGCTGAGGGGATCAGCAGGCGAGATGGGAGAGGTCTGCTGTCCCATGTGGGTCAGCTTCCTGGCCAGGGATAGAACTCTTGTCACAGTGGCTGACAACAGCTTGATAGTGCTGAGACTTTAACACCTATGCCACAAGGGAGGCCCCATAGATTGTCTTTTGATTTTGTTAATGGCTCTCTTTGTTCAGCAGAAGCTTTTTAATTGATATAGCCCCATTTATTTTTGTTTTTGTTACCTTTGCTTTTGGTGTCAAATCTGAAAAAATATTGTAAGACCAGTGTCAAGAAACTTACTCCCTATATTTTCTACAAGGAGTTTAGTGGTTTAAGATCTTATATTCAACTCTTTACGCATTTTAAGTTGATTTTTATATATGTTATTGGAAAGGGATCCAACTTGATTCTTTTGCAGGTGATTGTCCAGTTTTCACAACATCATTTATTTGAGACTTTATTTTCCCTATTGTATATTATTGGCTTCTTTATTGAAAATTAGTTGCCCATATGTGAAAGTTATTTTTTTTAACTCTTTATTCTGTTTCACTGATGTATGGGTACACTTTTATGACAAATACCAACTGTTTTGATTACTATAGCTTTGTAATATAATTTGAAATCAGAAAGAATGAGGTCTTCAGCTTTATTCTTTCTGAAAGATTTCTCAAAAGTTGTATTTTCAAGATTACTTTGTACATTAGAGTCTTTCATGGTTTCATACAAATTTTAAGATAGTTTATTTAATGTCCATGAAAAATGCAATTTAAATTTGAATCTATTGATCATTGTCTTTCATAACTGTTGTTTATTATGCCAAATTTAAGAATGATCGGAGAATAAAATCACTGCCATTTTAAATGAACCATTGAAGCTCAAAAATTGTTGATGGGTCCAGAGAGCTAACATTTAAATGTTGATTTCTTTTATCCCAATGCTATGGCAAAAAGAGAGCGTAAATTTTGGCTCTTGATCAGAGTCTGTTTTTTAATATTAAGGATTGCTGCAACCTTAACTGTGTGACTTTTTTATACTTTCCCAGCCCCCAATAAACTCTCATTAGATCTGCCTACTACGCATGTTTTTCTTATATTAAAAGGATTACAGGCTATACTTTCACACAGAATAGGCAGTAACTATATCTATAAATAACCTTGTCAATTTTGCAGTTAGACAGCTGTCAGCCTATATTCAGTATTGTTCTGTAAAGCTTCTGAAGGAGGGCTTAATATTAGTCATTTAATAGTCAGTGTAAAAATGTATATACAGTTTATTGAACCATTTAATTCAGTATCTAAATTAAAATTTCACTTTTTTAAATCACAAATTTCTATAATTATTGAATAGAAGCACTTGGTAATGGTATCTTTTTCGCTGATAGGTATGTTCTGGAAATTATGCTCAAAAAGGATATCAGGTATATATTGCATTTTATTTTATAGCATAATTTTAATGGTTCATCTATTGTGATTTAATAGATGCTGCAAGTAGCATAATAAGCTCTAACCACATGTTGCACTGGTGGCTATCTTTAATAACTGCACATCCAATGTTCTTTTTGAAAATATTTATGTATGTTTCTGATTGCTCCCCTACTGTTCTCATGAGGTAAGACTACTTCAAACTTCAAGTTAGTGTGCCCATTGCCTACTAGGGTTGTTGGCAAATAATGAATGTACAATGTTTGTTGAATAAATAAATCCATCTTGAAGCAATCCTGTGCCTTCTACAGTTACATATATATTGGACTTGAACAATTGCTTGAGCTTATTTGGTTGTCCAAAGCACTCTTCTATTATCCTGTGTATTTGGGGGATTATGTATTTGCTCAATGTACATTGAAATGCAATTCTCAAATTTCTTTTTAAAATTCCCTACCTACCTTCCTCCATTATTACAAATAATACACTTTTATTGAAATCTGGCCAGAACAGTAATCTATACAATCACCTCCACCTAAAATGTGGAAGGTTATCTGTTTCAATTTAAAATAGTAACCATGCCCATGTGTTGTCAGATGTCATTTTCATCACAGCCATTAAAAAGCATCTTTGAACACTAGTGTCTGTTTCATTACGACATTCAAAATGAACAAAAGGTCAACCATAATAATCTCTGTTTTTATAACAAACATCCATAATGATCTGCTCTTTCTCAGTGTCAACTTTTTGTTCTTCCAACTACATTAACACTAGTGTTGTATTTGATAGGACAGGGTCATATTTTCAGTTTGCAATCATTGTACTGTTCAAGCTTTGTGTAGAATTTTTCCTGACATGAGTTATCTTGATTGTGTACTGCTTGCCAACGAAATACAATCTCATTGTCTAGGAATTTACTCATTCAGTGGATAGACTATAGAGCAGAGGAAACATTAGCCCCACACAATGTTTTTCATGCTTAAAATGGAACCCAGGAGTCTACAAATAAATAAAACAGCAGCTGTCCATTGACCCAGCAGGCATAGTGTACCAGTCATAATATAGTCAGCAATAGCTTAAAACCCTGAGAACATTGTTTTTTATAAAATAGTCAACTCTCAATTGTCCCTCAATGAACATGGCTCATTGATCTGAGAATATAATTTTGAAAGACTCATGCTTACATTAGTTTGAAATGTTTCCTACTATTGCTTTTCTGCAGTTATTTTCAAATATCAAAACTAGTATTTTAGTCTTTGCCTACGTTCCTCTTCACTGGAGTAGAATTTAAACTGGAACTTGCAATTAATAATTAAATGAATTACCAGAATAGAAACAGCAGGGGAGAAAATGGGAAATGAGGAGTAAGACATACTTCACTTTAGGTTTATCAGACCAATTTGCAATTTAATAGTGGTATTTATATCATTGTTTCTATAACAAATTACCCGAAACTTAGTGACTTAAGCAAATTGTATTTATTATCTTGTAGTTCTGTAGGTCATAAGTCCTGTGTGAGTCTCAGCAGGATATAGTTTATGTGGTGTGTTTTCTTTACTAAGGTTCTAAGGACAGTCTGTTACTTTGGCTTTTCCATTCTTCTAGAGGCAGCCCATATTCGCTTGATCATGGCCCTTTCCTCCATCTTTTAAACCAGCCAGAGTGTCTCCAAATAGCATCACTCTGTCTTCTGTCCCTCTCTTCCACTGTTAGGAAATCTTGTTTACATTGGGACCACCCAGGTAATCCTGGAGAGTTTTCCTATTTTCCAAGTCATGTGATAGCAACCTTATTTCCATCTGCAGCCTTAATTTCCCTTTATTGTATATCCTAATGTATTCATAGGCTCTGCATGAGGACATGAATCTCCTAGGAGTCCAATATTCTGCCATCCACAATAATATAATAAAGGTCATACTTCAGATCATGAAGATGCTTTTTGTTTTTATCTTTTCTAATACATTATCTTTTTACTGGTTGACTCCTACCATTCATCTAACTTACAGAGGAAACTACAATTTTTTAAAAATATTAAAGAAAGGCTTTTAAAAATTCCAGTTTCTGATATTCAAAAATGGAACTGTTGGAAAGATTTTTTTTAAATTTTGACTCCGCCTTTAATACATTCCATGCTCAACCGCTGTGCCACCAGGGAGGCCCAGTTTTTGAAATTTATTATAAAATATTAAGAAATGTCTAATAGGTGGCAATGGCAACTACTCTCAAGTTATGAATCTGTGATGTAAAAATGGTGATTTTGTGTAATGTTATAAGAAAAAAAATGCATTATCAAAAATCGCTACTAAAATATATTTCTGAGCCTCCCTGGTGGCCTAGCTTTTAGGTCTCAGTGCTGTCATCAATTGACCTGAGTTTGATCCCTGGCCAGGGACCTAACCCACATATGGTGCAGCAGACCTCCCCTGACTCCCGCTGCTCCCTCAACAGTATATTTCAGTAGGTTTGCCTGTTCTGCTCCCCACACTGTCTATGGTGAATCCCGAGCACCTCAGACCTACACCCTAGTTCTTCTATACAAAAATAAATAAATATTTTTTAAATGAAAAATATATTTACAACTATACAAATAGAACAATAGATAAATAGATTTATAGCAGATAGAAATACAGATAATGAGAAAGAGAGATATAAAGGAAAGAGCAGTATCAAAATACTAATCATGTTCTTGTCTGAGTTTTGGAACTTTGAGTGACTTTTATATAATTCTTCATGCCCATCTATCTTTTTAAATGTTTCTGCACATGTATCTTGTATCCCAAAATCGAAAGTATTTGAAAAAGAAATAACATAATATGTATTCTATGAAAAGAAGAAATCGTGGAATTATGTTAAAGTTATTTCAGGACAATTCTATATCTATCTTACTTTGAGAAGAGAATCCTGCCCAATATTTGCACCTTTAAACACCAGTCTAGCTGATACCAACAACTAGAAGACATTACTTATTACATAGCACTAGTAATATTATATAATAAAGAAAAAGAATCAAAACTTACTTCTCTGGTTCTGCTTTCTGTCCTCTCTGTGAAAACACTAACCCTTCAAGTTCCTGCCGGTTGATTTTGAATTTTTCCAGAAAAACACACTCTCTTTAATAGTCAGTAGGCACTACTATCCTTAGCCTGCTGTGTTTGTGTCATAAAATGAGGCAATCAGTGAGCTACCAAACTGTCAGAAAAACCCATGCTCTAGAAGAGTTTCCAGAGCCGCCAGAGATGCCACAGAGCTGGCAGAGCTGAATTCCCCTTCATGTTCCTTTTGTTTTACATGAACCTGCCCTGATTCAGTTCACACTTTAAAAACCTATTTTCCATGTGGGTGTGTTGGAATACTAGCACAAACAGAGCTTTAGAGGTCATGCAGAGTCAACTACAACAAAACTGTCTTAAATTTGTATAACCCTTGAAAATACACATCATGCTTTCACAGATATTTTCTTGCTTTATTTTTATGAAAAAATTCAATAGGCACAAGAATGTGTTGCCTACTATTATTCTTTCCATCTCATATATAAATAAAATGAGGTTCTTTGCATTTGCAGTCGGTCCAAGGACACACACCTAGTAAGTGATAGAGCCAGGACTCAAATAAGCTGCTAAGTTCAAGATTGTACATTATGCTGTTTTCATAAAAATATTGTACAATGAAGCCACAAGCATCAAATTCTATGTATTATTTAGAGACCATTGTGATTATGCATATTTCATAAACTTATAATCAATTTCTAAGAGGAGGCAGGAAATGTTAAAACCATTACTTTAAAAATACTATCTTTTCATTGCAAAGTTGTTTTTCACATACTTGTATTAGAAAAAAATATATCAGTGTCGGGTATTTTTAAAATGCAGAGTAAATACTTTGAATGTTAAGCTCTTAAAACATCAACCAAATTTCTGACATAAGTGTTAAAAATCATTAACAACATCAAAATATTACCAATAAAATTGAAATTCTCAAATGGCATCTCTTATGTTAGTAATGAAAACATCAAAATATACATGAATCATCAGGAATTACATCCAAGGGAAGATGAATAAAATTAAAGCATGCTTTCATTAAATTTGAATTCAGTACCATTAAATACAAATAAATGGCTCTCAGAGAGAATAATTAAATGTTTTAATTGAAATATTTCTAGGAAAAACATTGTTTCCTTGTTATTCAGAATCAAAACATTTCATTTTCTCTCAAGATGCACATGAAAAAAGTAACCAAAACATACAAACTATGTATCTTTACCTTAGACCAACTTTAGATATATTTGTATTATTTTCTCTTACATTTTGTAAATCGAAAGAAAAATACTTCAGATGACACATGATACACTTCTAATTTTAAATGCAGTGAAACAATACATAATAATTTAAAAGATGGTCAGTGAATTCAAAGATGAAACACTTTTTGGAAATTCATGAAATAGCTTTGTTCTCATCTCCCTTTACTCTGTCTTTGCTCTATGAAAAGGATTCTCTTGGTTTTCACCTTAAAGCCTGTTTAGAAATTTTATTGTATTCATAGGATCAGGGAAAGTATTACTCATAATGGCAAAGAAAATGCAGTGGAACAAGGACAGTCTATTTAATAAATGGTGCTGGGAAAACTGGACAGCCACATGCAAAAAAATGAAACTAGACTACTACCTCACACCCTGCACAAAAGTCAACTCAAAATGGATAAAGGACCTGGATGTAAGACCTGAAACCATAAAATGTATAGAAGAAAATATAGGCAAAACTCTACATG
>PVIJ01014126.1:0-42149 GCA_004024925.1 Scalopus aquaticus | reverse complement strand
CAGACACCCTACTAATTGGGAGAAGATCTTTGCACACAACACAACCGATAAAGGACTGATAACAATAATCTACAAAGAGCTCACACAACTCAAAAAAAACAAAGCCAACAATCCAGTCAAAAAATGGGCAGAAGAGCTAAAAAGACACTTCTCCAAAGAAGAAAAGCAAATGGCCAACAGGTACATGAAAAAATGTTCAGCATCACTTATAATCAGGGAAATGCAAATTAAAACCACAATGAGATACCACCTCACCCCAGTGAGAATGGCGCACATTAATAAAACAGGCAACAACAAATGTTGGCGAGGATGTGGAGAAAAAGGAACTCTCCTACACTGCTGGTGGGAATGGAAAGCTGTATGGCGTTTCCTCAAGCTGCTAGAAATGGAACTTCCATATGACCCAGCAATACCACTACTGGGAATATACCCAAAAGACACAAAAACACTAATCCGAAAGGATACATGCTCCCGCATGTTTATTGCAGCACTGTTTACAATAGCCAAGGTATGGAAACAACCCAAATGCCCAAAAATAGATGACTGGATCAAGAAGATATGGTACATATACACAATGGAATACTATTCAGCATTCAAAAAAGACAAACACATGCAATTCACAGCAACATGGATGGATCTAGAAGGGATCATGATCAGTGAAATAAGCCAGAAAGAAAGAGAAAAATATCGAATGGTTTCACTTATAACAGGAATATAGGGGAGCCAAATAAGAAAGCAACATTCAGCAGGAAAGGAGGGGAAAGGGAGGGCTCAAAAGGGGGGAGGAGGGGAGCACGGAGGACTATGGTGATGGCTCCACGGGTGAACAGGTGGTGGTAACTTATGGGGAATACATAATAATGTAAAAGATACGAATAACAAAAATAAATATTGTATTAAAAAAAAAAGAAATACGAACTATAAAGTTTTGATGTACAGTGTTCATTATTTGAGTCTCAGTGTCATACTCAACGGAGATATATGATGCCAGATTTAGTCTTGTTTTCAAAGTACAGTAAAATCTTACTGACCTTACTACTTTTAGACTGATTTTATATTGAGAAAATATATGAAAACAGTTTTACTCTCATTTAAAATTTTGGCAACTTAAATTAAGCCAACAAAATTTTACTTAAGATTCTAAATCAAATAAAAACCAGAATGTGTTGTTGAATAGTAAAATACTTGCTGTGATTTGTGTAATAACATTAAGTGAAAAGAGAATCAAACTTGAATCTGGAAGATTGAGTTTGTGACTCACCTCTGTGTTCACAGGTTCTTTACACATTGTGGCCTCTGTATTGTAATAATATCAGCAGCACATGCGTAGGAAAAGCCCCATGATCACCTGCTTTGGTGGCCACAGGGCCTTGCGTTCCCAGATCCCACAGAACTATTAATTAAGGGTACAATTCTTGACAGAATGCTGCTTGTAAGGTTACTGCATAGCTACAGCAGACTGAAACATAGGATCAGTCTTTCTGAGAAAGAGGCCTGTTTGCTTCTCCAGATGCTTTGGCCTAAGGGTCAGCCTTCTCGTTTGGCACTTTTCAGGAAGCCTGTGAAGGTGCTCTCTGGGAGCAGAGGCTGATGAATATAGTCTTTGCACTTTTCCTCTGCTTGCCAGCATCTTCCAAAAGAAGCTTCTAACCTTGTCTAGTGCTACAGTTTTGGCTAATGTGAGCCTCTGTGTTGTCTGGCTCTGGTGGCCAGTGGGTTTATGCCTGTAGTCCCACAGGACTCTAACCAAAAGGGAAAGAGTTCTTAAATAGCTAAAACCTTCAGGTCATAACTCCAGGCAATAGAATCTTTCTGTGAAAGAGACCTGTTAGCCCGTCTTCAATACCTACAGTCTGTGGGAGTTACATCTAAGTAAAAACCTATCTGAAGACTGTAAATCTTTCCAGTGACCTCTGGAGGGTACTATCTTCTTGCTCTTCCTCTGCCTGCTCCAGAGCACCAACATCTCCCAGCAGGAAAGGGGGCTCTTCAATGTGTCTGATGCTCCAGGGTTTACACCTGATGTTCCAATTTTTGTGTCTGCCAGTTGGGTGATGCTCCTTGATGGCCAGGCTCTCAAAGCCAGGGGGACTGGCTTTCACATATTATTAAGAATCCTGTAGACATTTCTGCAGGGATAATGGGTGTCCCAAAGTATATTAACCAGGTGATTTGAGAGTAGAATGGTGGGAGAGTAACCATATGAGGAAGGTCTCGAGGTACCAATTTCTTTGCCCAGTGGGCAGTGTATGATCCTGTTCTTGCTGGTTGTCATGAGTGAATTGGCTCAGAAAAGCAGCTAGGCTGTAACCTAACGTCTTTTATGATAGTGCTTTTCTTTGCCTTGATGGTAAAAAACTGTTTTCTAATTGCTCACCATTTTGCTAGTTGATTTTTTTATGACTTTTACCTTTTGGAAAGTATGACCTTTTAAAAATGTATATTTCTAATGCAGTTGGAAATTGTAGTGGCATGCAGAGATTTATGTTACCAAATAATTGTTAATAGTAAATTAAGAGAAGAAGTAAAATTTACTCCTGTGTTATATTTCACAAATCTGTTTCAGCTTTATTTTGCTAGGTCTGTTGGTTAGAATAATCACTAGAGCAAAGATTGGGGATGTGAATTATGTTTCGGTCAGTTAGTTACAGCCAAATGATTCTAAAGGAAATTCAGCAAGGTAGTGCAGATGAATTCATGTTAATCAGTTCCCACCAATATTTTGAATAATTTTTAAAATTTATGAGCTGATTCAATGATTATGTATTGTTGAACTGCTAATTCCATCCTCATATAACCCAAGGTTTCTATGGAAAAATGAAAAATTTTGGCTTCCCATAATGGAATGGAGCAAAAATCTTTCATTCAGTATTTGTTAAATTAAACCTCTCATTTCTTTGTCCTTATTTTCTTTCCTCCCTTCTTTTGCCCTTGTATTTTAAAATTAAAATACTATTTTTGTTTGTTCTTATAATACTATGTGCTTTTTAGACATTCAAATAATTCTATTACTGAGTATATAGAAGAATAGAATATTTTTATTTCTTTTCTAGAAGAAATGGCAACATACCTTCGTTATGTAAGAAGGCTGGATTTTTTTGAAAAACCAGATTATGACTACCTAAGAAAGCTTTTTACTGATTTGTTTGATCGAAAAGGATATATGTTTGATTATGAATATGACTGGATTGGTAAACAGTTGGTGAGTACTCTATGTTATATAATAAAAGATTAGTTGTACTTTTCACAGTATTGATTTTTCAACTGAAAAGAGTTGAAAACAAATCTTTCTTTTTAAAGTGTTTATTTTATTCCATTTTAGAAGCATTTCAAGTAACATAACACTAAAATTATTCTATGAATTTTATAAAAACCCTATATTTGGACTCTGCTTATTTTAGATTGTTGAGTGTTTGAACTTATTCTTATTCCTGATTTACTTTTTAATATCAGATATTCTTTTTTGTATAATATTTTAGTGAGCAGCTAGCTTGTTTTTATAATTAGTTCAACCATCTTTCAACACACAATTTTAAAAATGTCTTAATTATTTTAGTAGTTTTAGGTTGTCTTTTGGAATTGACATTTATTGCTTATCACTAATAATTCTTCTAGAATTATATATTAACTTTGTTAACAACAGACCTAAACCGATATACTTTCTTTTTTTTTTTTCACTTTTTTTTTTCATTTGAAATAGTAACATGAGAGTATGACAAGTAGGTCTTTTGTTACTACAAAAATAAATAGTTGATAAAGTCTACAAATATTTTGAGAACTCTGCAAAAAGCAGTTGTTCTCTGCTTTAAGTTTGTTAGCTTTAGCAGTGTTTTGAGATTATCTTAAGATACTACTTTACTTGGGCCTCCCTGGTCACTCAGCGGTTAAGCGCTGTGCTGTGCAGCTGTTGGCAAATGCAACGCGAGTTTGACGCCAGCCTGGGAGAAACCCACATGGCACGGCAGACCTCTCTTGCCTCCCCCACTGCTCCCCTCAGCAGTGTACTTCAGTCTATCTGCCTGTTCTGCTCCCCACTGTCTCTGGTGAATCCTCTCGCTGCCCTATGCTTGTGGCCTGTACCCCAGCTGTATGTATAAATAAATAAATCTTTAAAAAAAAAAGATATTACTTTACTTAACATTGTTCTTTATTGCCTTGATTCTCCTAAGCAGCTCAATGATTTTAAATAAGATTTCTGAAATATTATATATTAATGTTAATTGTTATTTTATTGTAGCCTACTCCAGTGGGTGCAGTGCAGCAAGATCCTGCTTTGTCATCAAACAGAGAAGCACATCAACACAGAGATAAAATGCAACAATCCAAAAACCAGGTTTGCTGCCCTCTAAGATATGAAATGTCTTAATTTGCTTCTCTGTTACCTTCGGATAGTTTTTAAATATATTTGGTGTTTTATCTTGCACAGATGCACCTTTATGTGTGTGTGTATGTGAGTGTGTGTGAGTATACACATACACATGTATAAACATATTGAAGGATTGAAATACATATTTTTTCTTCAGTAGATAAAAGAAGATAAGATACACATAAACAGGGTCAGGACTGAAAACATATATTTTAATAGATAAGCTATCTCCCTAATGTTCACTATCTGTTAGCTTATGATAATATTAAAAATGTTTAATGATAAATTCCTAATTAGTGATAAAGTTAGTATAAACTTGATCAGTATTTGCTACTATTATAATGGAAGTATTTGTGTACCCTGTTGGACTAAACTGTTGTGACAGTTGATCTGTCTTAACTATAGTCTAGTTTAGTTTAATAAATTATTTGCTGAATTTCTGTCAGTTGAAAGCTACTCTTTAAAACACTGCAGAAATACAGAGGTAAGGAAAACTGTATAACCTATAAGAAATGTTTTTGTATTGAGTGACTAAAAGCCCACCTTAAGTCTCTGGAATCAGACATACCTGGATGTGCCTTGACAAATCTCTTGAAGCACCTCTCTCATGTATAAAATAGAAATAATGCATGCTGAAATCTAAGCATATAATAGGGTTTCCATAAACCTCAAGTCTCATGGCTAGTGTTACTGTTGTCATGATTATTATAGTAAACTCAAACACTACTTTACCAAGCAAAATAAGCTGTGTCACATGCAACATATTAATAAAGTGGGATGGAGGATCTTGGAATATGTGGCGATCTATAAAGATTTATGGAGAAGATGACTTTTGAGATGTGCAGGAAAATGGATGGAATTTTTAAAGGCAGATGAAGGACTACAGGCATTTTGGGGGGACAGTGAACAGTATAAAAATATAGAACAAGTTTCAAAATGTAAGATTTGGTTGAGGTATTGCAGTTCAGTTTGCTTAGAACAGAGAGTAGATGGAGCTGGAGGAGAGTAGGTTCAGGCTAAGGGGTAAGCCCTGAGGACAGTGAAGACTTTGTGGCTCCTGGGTGTAAAGTATTGGGAAGCTGTTGACATTTTTGAGTGATTTTTTTTTAACTTTTTTTTTGTAAAGAGAAGCTTAATTAAGGCCATATTTGACATAAAAAATTTTGCTTTCACACCAAGTTAAGCAGTACCTTTAAATTCTTGGTTAAAACCCTTTTTGGGGAATGACAGTGTATTATCTTTTTACTTTTACCATTTTTATGCCATCAGTTCAAGTAAGGGTTAAATCAGAGATGAAAATTAAAGAACACACTAAAAAATATTATAGAACAAGACTACATTTAGGAGCTATTTAGCTACCTCTTGCTTTGAAGTACATCTGATTTGAAAAGATTAGCTTCAGAATTTTACCTAGAAAAACTGAGATAATAAAGAGTCTTATATATTAAATTCCCTCAACTATAAATTACAGCTGGTTGATAGCTTTAGTACTCTGATAAGATATTCTTTATTGAAAGAATTGGATCAGAAATCCACACTCAGAGTTAATTTCTCAAATATAATTGGAAGAAGATCAGTAACTCATGTTCTATGGAAAACCTTCACTTGACTTGTTAAGTGTTATAGTATTACAAGTGAGACTTTCTACATGTTTCAGACCTGTCCTGCTAGCTACATTGTAATATCACTAAGAGCAGGATCCATATTTTATTCAGTAATCCGGTTGCACTAAATATGGGCAGTTAAAACAGTTTTTTAATGGAAATCTTGTAGGATAGTTTATATGTTGAATTTGAAACCTGGATATGCAGGCTTTCATCATAAAAGAAAAGTTGTCTATCTAAAAAATTTCTTGAAGATCTATGAAATAAAACTTTAAGTTGTATAAGAAATTCATAGTTCACAATCCCAAAAGATAATTCTTTAAATGACTGAAACCTTTGTAATGTCCCCAGATAAACAATTTGTAAGCTAAAGTCAATGGCTGAAGTTTCGTGGATCCTAAAATTTCATAGAAAGTTTAAGGTGCATGTGTATGTTTATTCTGAGAAGAAGGTATGCTTTTATTACTATCTTGAAGTGTCTAATGGCCCCCAAATATTGTCTGTTGCCCTAGATATTTGTCTTAATTTTAGTATCATTGTCATACTTTTCTCCTGTTTAGATTTTATTTCATCTATTTTATTTCAATTTAATCTACCAATCTCCTAAATTCTGGTTCTGAATTTGGAGGGTTTAATGACTAGGTAAGAATTCAGATAAATATTTTGTTGACATACTTCATGCCGCAGGGTATGTAGTTTTGTGATGTCGTATTTAATTTAGGAAGATTAGTATTGGAGTGTCTATAATTATGTCTATTTGAATTTAATATCCCTTCTCCCAAATTACTGCTCTGGCCACTGATATGCTTGAGTTCTCTATAGCTCAATATACTTAGTACTTCATGATCAGATTTTTTTCATGGTAAGAGAGGAAGGAACACTGGAGGCTTTAGAACAAATGTAATTGTGGTGAGGAGCTGTGTAATATTATTGAAAGAGGGATCACTTGGGAACTGGAGTCTCTTACACCGTTCGCTACTTCTGTGATTTTTAGGGAAGTATTTAACGTCTATCTTCAACAGTAAAATGAGGATATTACCTATCTCAAATAAGAAGTCACATATAAAATAGTTAATGCAGAGCCAAACATAATAGACATTTAAATAGCATATTCCCCTCCTTCTTTTTACTAGTGGTGTGTACATTTTTCTGAAGCCTAGCAAAGTGACTCCTATTAAGCAGCTATTCCTATTTCTGCTTGGAGGTTCTCATTAATTTGTGGTTATTGCCATGTAGCTATTCCAAGGCATTGAAAAACATGAGGAACTGTTGGCCTGTTTCTTAGAGGTGGGTTCTTTAATTTGAACTATGTAAAAAGATCTCCAGGAAGTAAAAAGATTCATGGGCGTAGAGTTGTCACTTAAACAATGTTTAGTTTGCCATATCCTTTTAGTATTCTGTATAGCCCTTTTCACTTTTCAGGTAACCTTTCTATTTTTCCTCTTATCCTCATAAGTCAGAAACAGGGCAATAAGCAGAAGAGAAAAGTTTTCTAGGATCCCAAGTGTGGCTATTTGAGGACTATCTTAAAAAAAAATTAAAAACCAACAAAACAAACCTTGCTAGAAGTAGTTGCTCATAAGAAAACCAGTGGAGACCTCTACTGTGAGAAAATATATCTCATTGACTAGAAATAAGTTTCATGAATTATTTGTGGAGCTTTCTTGGGCACTTTGTTTTGACCTTCCTAGTTCTTTAACTTGTCGTTTATAAAGTTACAGGGCAAATCTGTGATATATCTAAACTATGATGTGATTTTATTTTTAAGTTTGGTCACTACATAATTCTAGCAGTTTAAAATCTCTCCACTTTCAATATACAAAGATAACTGCATCTGTGATTCAGAATAGTAAGGGTATTTAAAATTTCCTTTTATACATTTGTTTTCTATATTATGAGGATGAGATGTTTAACATATTGGGTTTTTCTTCTTCCATGCATGCCACATGCATTAAATAAATGGCAGTCGGCAGACCACAGGGCAGCTTGGGACTCCCAGCAGGCAAATCCCCACCATTTGAGAGCTCACCTTGCAGCAGACAGACATGGTGGCTCGGTACAGGTATTTTCTGATTTTTGCATGAGTGATTATTTCCCAAATTTATACAACTAACCCTTTTTTGGAACTCATGGCATGATTCATGTCTTAATGAAAAACTTATTGCTGAATTCTCCATAATTCTATTCCTCTGTATTTAACAAACAAACAAACAAACAAACAAAACAAAAATAACATGGCCTAGAAAGACCACCAGGGATACTAAGATTTAGCCTTTGTTCATTTTTGCAAGTGTTTGCAACGATAATTAATTAAGCAAGTCATGCTCACAACAGGTTAGAAAAATGAAGTGTATTACCTGAAATATGTGTTAAACTTGATTTTCCAATAGTAAGATCAATTTTTTAATGCTTTAAGTAACAGCACATTTTTGTATCTTTTCCCTTTCATTGGTTTTTGCCTCCTTCAAGCTTCAGTCAACTAAGTAGATATTTAAGTTTGCATCTTTAGTACTTAGAATGTACTTCTGAGTAACTGGTCCAATAAGTATGACCCTTGTTTTTATAGTGGTATATTTTGTTTACATATGTAGAAAATATTCAATATAGAAAAAACTAATTTCAAGGAAAAAATATTTTTAACATAGCCCCCTCAATTTTATGGATATTTACAAAGATTGAGTGCTCTTTTTTTTATTTTTTTCCTTTCCCCCCTTTTGTATATACTTAGGGATAGCTGCTGTATTCTGCCCTCCTATGCTTCCCACATTTAATCTTTTATGTATATGTAGAAATAGGACAAGCTTAATGAGTCTTTAATTTGTTTTATAATGTTGGTTTAAGGTACTTTAAATGCTGGGTTAAAATTGCTGAGATGGCAAGTGTCGTCTCATTTTAAAATCTTAAAATAATTTATATCTTACACTGTTTTTTAATTTTTTCACCACATATTTCCACTTGAACAATTTTCCATTTTTTTTGCCAGATTTGCGTGTGTGTGTGTGTGTGTGTGTGTGTGTGTGTGTGTGTGTGTGTGTGTGTTGTGTTGTGTTGTGTTTAAGCTGCTGAATCTGTACTCTGGATTTTGCCCTTAATCTTAGGTTCTCATATTTTATTCACCATCACATTTTAGAGTTAGTTTAAATTATGTGACTAATTATTTTTATAGGACTTTGTAGTTTATGGAAATTTCTGTAATGTCTTACAGAAGTATTCAAATAGTTTGATAAAATTCTAGGGTGAGGAACTCAAAAGCAAGAGTGTCTGCATTGTGAACTAGTTAATGAATCTAATCCATATTATTGGAAAATTTAATTGAGCAGATTATATTTAATTGCACAACACATACTGGATTGTGTATGTATCTGTATACTTTACATCTTTCTAAATATTGTGTATTTTTATAGAAAGTGTCTTGCTTAGCTCTCAGGGAAATGTGCAACAGCTAAGGCACTATTAGAAAGCTTTTCTACTATTTCTATTTCATTACCACAAATGTATTTTCTTAATTGCTTCTTACTCTCTGGGATTTCCAAAGATGGCTCGTGGGATCTCTTTAGACTATCAGAGGGTGAATAAGTTTGCTTATTGGCTGATTACTTCAATATTTTATGTTCTGTTTTTTTTCACATGCTTTCTAAGAGCTATTTTAACTTTGCTTGTGTGTTATTTTCACTTAAAACTTTTCTGACTGTTGACTGTAGAGACTACGTATGACTTCATTCCAAATACTCAGTACATGATTAGTTTTACTTGCTATATTTCTAGTAACACATAGATAAAACACAATTTTCCTCGACCTCCTGGATAAGGTTTCTAACATTAACTGGACTGGTGTAATGGACGTTAAGCAAGTTTGACAGTCATGAAAAATCCATTAACAGTCTAAGTATGATCATGTTTGAATCTTGTCCTAACTCGAAATAAAGATTGAATCTTTTATAATCTATATTCTACCACTTTCAAAATTTGAAAAGTTGTAACACTTGTATAATTAAACTAATGAAATTGTAGTTTATTTTTATTTATTTATTTTTTTGTTCAAGCTGGGGTACAGTCCAGAGGTTGGGGGCGGTGAGAGGGTTCACCAGAGACAGAGTGGGGAGCAGAACAGGCAGGTCAGAAATACACTGCTGAGGGGAGCAGCGGGCGAGGCAGGAGAGATCTGCCGCACCATGTGGGATTCTCCCGGCTGGGCATTGAACCCGCATCGCGTGCTGCCGACAGCTCCACAGCGCAGCGCTCAACCGCTGCGCCACCAGGGAGGCCCTGAAATTGTAGTTTAAAATAATAATTATGAGGAAAGAAAAGTGCATAAAGTCTAAGGTATTATGACTATTGTAATAATTGAATACCATATTTGATTTTGACTGAAGGAAGGCAACCATTGGGTTGTATCATTCTCATTGTCTGATAAAAGGAAGAGATTGAGAAAGGAAAGCTTTTACTAATACTAAGTAGGAAAAGAATTTGCTATGAGATATTTTGTGCAGTGGTCTTAAGCTATATATTGGACCAAGTTTGAAGCCTTGACTTTGCAGGAAATGCAAAGGATTTTATATGGCAAATAAAAATTGATCCCCAATAAATATTAAGGAAATAACATTAAATAGTTTCTCAGGAAAGACATTGCCATAATAAGTAGATAGCTTATCTGGTAATTAAATATGATACAGATTTATGATATTCGCAAGCAGAATCAGCAGTTACCTACAGGGAACCACTTTGAGGCTGTGGCATTCGTTCCTCATCTGTCATCATACTTCTCCATGGAGTTGATAATTGTTCTTCATTTGGCATTCAGAGACTTCCAAGTTGTTTTCAGTTGACATATATAAGGTGAAACATCTTAGCTTTTATACCTACAGAAAGTTTTGCAGATAATTGTTGTTTCAAATGTAGTTTTAATAGGAAGTGTATAGTAGATTCTAAATTCCTTGTCATTCTACAACTACTATTTTTATTACAAATCATACACATATAGGGTACCAAGTTGATTTCACTGTGGTTAAAAGCATAAGCTATGGAGTCAGATCTGAGTTCAAATTCTGGCTCTTAAATTTTTCATCAAAGGGGAGATATTAATGATAGCTTCAACCTCATATTTTTATGTGATAATTTAATTTTTAGAAAATATACAACAGAGAGGTTAGGTCTTAGAAAGTAATAAACAATGATCTGTTGCATTTGCAAATTATGAAACCTGACTTATTTTCATTTGTCTCTGAAAAGTGTAGAGGCACAGCCAAAAGAAAGCATTGTCAAATGAAACTTTGCTAATTTTATTCTCCCTTTAGTGAAATCATGTTAATATACTACCTAAAAGAATACAGCTATATATTTGATAAACTTTTCCCACTCACGAGACTAAGAATATTCATATATCTAAGCATTTTATTTTGAATCTCTCTTGGCTTGTGTGTGTTTTGGCATGGCCCTAGTGGAACCCCCCCCCAACCCCCCTAGAATTGTTGGTAATAAATACAGCTGAGAAACATAGCCCAACGACTTTCAGTTTCTTAACCATTCACTCTTTGGAAAATATATGTAACTACCTACCAGATGCTAAGCATTGTGCTAGGCTTTTTGAATGAATGCAAAAATCACAGAGATATGGTCCTTTTCTCCCATGGAACTTTATGTCCTTGGGGGAGGCTAATAAACAGTGTGTAATAAGTGGAGAGAAATTCAAGATGCTATGAGAATCTATTTGGGAAGAAGCACCTAACCTGATTTTAGTGGATTAAAATCTCCTGAAGAGATGACTATTTTTATCACATGTTTCAAAAGTGAAGATTCAGTAGGAATTGGCAACTGAAGAAGGTAGAACTGGTCGAGAGAGGAATGCACTGGGCAGAGAAAACATGCTTAAGGTTGTGGAGCAGAGACATGAGGAACTGAGTACAATTCAGCCAAGCTGGTGTGTGCTGAGAACTGTGATTGATACGTAGGAGGAGGCAAATCACAAAGGTCTTGACATGTCTTGTTATTATATTTGGACTCTATTCTTAAGCCTTTGGGTAGAGAGAATTAGATTGGTAGGGGACTCACTTATTTAGTGTTTTCTAAAGATTGCTTTTGCTAGACATTAGATTGAAGGGAAACAAGTCTGAGGTAGAGACACAGCTATCAAAAGTATACCTGAGGACAAATGATGAGTAATGAGATGAAGAGAAATAAATGGTAGAATTTAGAAATTTAGAAATAAAGGTAGAATGTAGTTGGGTATGGTGGCTGAGAGGAAAGACACTTTTCTCTTGATTTGTTTCTGACTGGCAAGTCAGGATTAGGTTTTGTATTTATAAGTTCAAAATTAGGTTTTAATGTACCACTGGCAGCAGATAGTGCTAACCTCTTTTCCGTTGTAGCAGTGCCTTGCTCTGTAGCACAACTCCATTGAGCTGTGCTTTAACTGAAAACCTGATCCTATGAAGCTGAGAGGTGATTGCATGCAGAGGAAAGAAGACAAGTAGTTTTTTTAAGATTTTATTTTTAGTTATTTATGCATAAAAAAACTGGGGCGTAGGACCAGAGGTATGGGAGGGTGAAAAGATTCACCAGAGACAGAGTAGGGGAGTGGAAAAGGTGGATTGACTGAAATACGCTGCTGAGGGGAGCAGCAGGCAAGACAGGAGAGGTCTGCTGTGCCATGTGGGTCCATGCCCTGGCAAGGATTCGAACTCATGCTGCAGTGGCTGCCAATAGCTTGATAGCACAGATACTTTAACCCCTCCAGCACCTGGGAGGCCCCGGAAGACAGGTGTTAAGGACACTATTGAAAAACTATTTTGCATGTTATAGTATAACTCCTGATTGCTTTGAAATCTCCTGTAATTGCAGCCTTTGGCTTATGTCTAAGGTGTGATGTGACACAGTGCGTGGGGGAAAAGGGCAGAATTCCAAATGGTGCAGTGTGTTATACAGCTAGGCATGGTTGATGAAAAGGAAATAACAACATTCATTTTTGTAATAAACAGTCTGAGATTATTTCAGTCACTGTAATTTAAGAATATTCCCAGTAGTGGTATTGCCGGGTTATATGGAATTTCCATTTCTAGCAGTTTGAGGAAACGCCATACAGCTTTCCATAGTGGTTGGATCAATTTGCATTCCCACCAGCAGTGTAGGAGAGTTCCTTTTTCTCCACATCCTCGCCAACATTTGTTGTTGCCTGTTTTATTAATGTGTGCCATTCTCACTGGCGTGAGGTGGTATCTCATTATGGTTTTAATTTACATTTACCTGATTGTAAGTGATGTTGAACATTTTTTCATATACCTGTTGGCCATTTGCTTTTCTTCTTTGGAGAAGTGTCTTTTTAGCTCTTCTGCCCATTTTTTGACTGGATTGTTGACTTTGTTTTTGTTGAGTTGTGTGAGCTCTTTGTAGATTTTTGTTATCAGTCCTTTATCAGTTGTATTGTGTGCAAAGATCTTGTCCCAGTTAGTAGGGTGTCTGTTTGTTTTAATTATTGTCTCTTTTGCTGTACAGAAGCTTTTTAGTTTGATGTAGAGAACATTTCTTTAAAAACAATAATAAAACCGCTTTTCAAACACCTGAATTACTTTTGAAAATGTCAAACCTCAAAGCAACTGTCATTTTAAAATATATTTTTATTAAGGAAGTCAACTGGTGAACACTGATATTTCAGAGACTCTTATGTTTTTAATTCTAGTAATGTCACCTAAATAAATCATCTTTAGAATAAATTCTGGTAATGTCACTTAAATAAATCATCTTTAGAATATGGCTTATAAAAATAGTTTGTATACATTTCTTTGATTATTGATTTAGGTTTCCAGGAATATAATGACACATTACTTATAACATTATGTCTTTGTTTCTTTGTAAAACCCTTTGCAAAAAGAACCACTAGTTTTAATGCCATGATAGACTGTGTAGTCACTGGTGTTAAGTAGGCCAAGTTTACAGGAGAACGCTTTACTACATTGATTCTGTTGTGACCCTAGGATTTTTGGCTTTTACTAAGAAGGTTAGAAAACCTGGAAAAGCCAAAGAAGTTTGTATTAAGAAATTGCATAAGGGAAGGTGTTACTTCCTTCTAGATTGTTTCTGGTCAACCAGATAGAATGGGATTTGAAACATTTTACTAAAAATAAAGTTTATTAATGTTAGTATAACTGTGCGTGAACTAAAATAAATCTGTTATTTAATAACAACAGCATTATATTTGGACTTTATTCTGAAGCTGAAAATTTGGAGGTATATGGGTTCTATTTTTTTTTTTTTTTTAAAGATTTATTTTTTATTTATACATACAAGCTGGGGTACAGGCCAGAGGTGTGGGGCGGCGAGAGGGTTCACCGGAGACCGAGCGGGTAGCAGAACAGGTAGATCAGAAATACACTGCTGAGGGGAGCAGCGGGCGAGGCAGGAGAGGTCTGCCGCACCATGTGGGATTCTCCCTGGCCGGGCGTCGAACTCGCGTCGCCGCTGCCGACAGCTCCACAGTGCAGCGCTTAACCGCTGCGCCACTGGGGAGGCCCGGTATATGGGTTTTAAACTTTTAATTTTTAATTGTTACTTCAAGTAAGGGATGATATTTGGAAAGCTGTTTATAATTTGAGGGTGTCCCTCCAGCTATCTAGGACCACTGAACAAAACAAAGGAAAAGAAATCTTTTGAATATTTTGTCAAGAGAGGAACAGTGAAATTTGTTTAAGGAGGTGTCTTGATTATCCACTGTGTGTAAGGCACTCTGCTAGTTAAAGTGGGTAGATAATACAGAAATACAAGTTAAGAAACCTGTTCTCGAGCACCTTTCCAATTCACATAGGGATGTAGACATTTTAAAAATTAAGAATAAAGAACCAATTATGGTAAATGTTTTATATGTTAAACTTATATGTTAAATTTTTTATATGTTAAATGTTCATATGTTAAATTCCTGTTTTCAGAGAGGGAGAAATAAGAGGGGAAAAAAACCCAGAACTTAATAGAATAACAGAAAGAGGGAAGCACCTACCTCTGAAACACAGAGGCACACTTCTCTGGTGTATTCTTCAACCTGGGTTGTTTCTCAAGATGATCAAAGCAGTTTTGTTTTTAGCTGAAAGCACAGATGCATTATCCATTTCTAGTCCTTGTTCCAATAGGATAGAGGAAACTGAACTTGCATAAAGCTTAAATTAAGCCAGATATATTGGTTGATTTCTAGTTCCTTTCCTTTGGAAGTACTGAGTGTGAGGTGCTAGCCATTGTCTAACTAATTGAGTGGTTAGTCTCAGAGTCCTGTCCTTGTAGCTGTTAGTGGACATGACCATTGTAGCTGGGACTGAGCACTAATGATGGCCACCACTTACTGAGCTCTTGCTATCTGCCAGTCATAGTGCTTCACATATTGATTTCTTTTCACCTTCATGTTAGCCTTGTTAAATAGATACTACTGTTTCTCATTCTGTAGTTGAGAACACTGAGCTTTAGCAAGAAAAGATCACATAGGTCACCTAGGTTCATAGGGCTGATAAGTGTAGAATTAGGTTTTCAATTTAGACCCACTAACTCCAAAGTCATCAGTTTGTGTCAAGTGATGCAGAAAATTACAAGTTTAGGGCTGAGCAAGGACCACCAAGCATATTTTCTGAGAATTGTTGGTAACTTTCAAAAGAACTCTTTTTAGAGTTCTGTTCTAGGAGCAGAGTACAGATTGTGAGGTATTGATGACACCAGAATGGCAGAGGGTTGATCATCACTGGGCGGGGGGTTTCATTTTACTATTCTGTTTACATCATCTATGCTTGACGTGTTCCATGATAAAAACTAAAAGACTAAAATGTTAAAAAAAGGAGTGAATGGAAAACTTTATAAATGTGTGATCAAACCTGCATAAAACTCCCAAAGGGCTGGATTTGGAGAGCTTGCAGGTTGGCTAGCATGTGGAGGTTTGGGGAGAACATATGAAGATGGCAGGGAGAGTGATGCCTTCAGGGATATGGAAGTTTGGCCCTTTCCCCATACTTTGCACTGTGCTGCTTTTCCATCTGCTTGTCCCTAAATTCCTTTATAATAAAGCAGTGATCTAGTTAAAAAAAAAGTAACAAGTTAAGACTTGTTTTAAAGAATAAAATTCGGGGATACGGAAAAATAAGTAAGGTCATTTTGTTAGGATAAAGAGAATTTAGCTCATTTGGGAGTTTTGTAACAGTTTTTTGTATTGTTTTAGGATTTCATACAATGCATACATGCATTCATTTACTTCAACAAATTTATTGAGTGCCTGTTATGTGCTAGGTATAGTGGAGAGATATAGCAAGAGGCAACACAAGGTTCTTGCTGTAACAGCAACAGGAAATAATCAGAAATCATCAAGAGGAAATCAGTAAAACATCAATATAGATAAATGCTAGTAACTTCTAATAGAGTTAAAAATAGAGTATATCATGAAAACATGTCTGAAAGTTTTAGGTGGTATGATAGAAAAGTTCTAGAACTTGTTTTAGAAATGTTCTCTGAGAATCTGAAAGATACGAAGTAGCCCACCAGTAGACAGAGTATTCTAGGCAATGAGAATAGATAATGCCAAGGCCTTAAGGTGGGAATGAGCTTGACAAATCGGATGGAAACTGGTGAGTAAAGGGGAAAATGGTATGAAATCAGAGAAGACAGGGTTCAGATCTTGTGGGGCTTTGTATATTGGGGTAAAGAATATGGATCTTTATTGTAAATGCAATGGGATGTCAACACTTGAGCTTTAACTATGGTATATACAAGGGTATATACATATTAATTTATATCTTAAAAGGAATTGCCTGTTTGTTGTGTGTGCAGTACATTAATGGGGGTGGGGTGGGAGTGGGGGACAAGTAAAAACAGAAAGCCAGTTACGGGTTTTTGCTCTTAATACAGAACTGAAATCCTGTACTAGTCATGAGGAATGCTGATGAGATTTGTGACATTATTGGTGATGAATTAGATGTGTTTTAGTCAATGTGAAGTATTACAATGACTTCTGAATTTGAGTCTTGAACAGTTGGATGAATAACTGGACAATTCAGTGAATTGAAATGAAATTTCAGATTGAAATAAAAATCCTTTGGAAGGAGCAGTATTGAAGTTTGCATGTGAACCATTATGTAGCAAGGTGCCAGAGGAGATGGGCACACCAGAGGGAGCTCATTGAGGTAGAAGATTTGGAGTTAGCTTTAAAAGCCAGAGGGGAGGGGAGAGAGTACAAAAATTTCAAAGTGAAAAGGAAGTAAGTTAAAAAAGCAAACATTGGATGACATTATCTTTAACAGAAAGCTAGATTTTTTACTATATTCAGTTATGAACAACTACATACTAATTGTTTTGTGTTCCTCATATTAACATTCTGATTTAAATTCTTAATTATTCTTGTCAACTGTTACTTTGTGTATGTATAATTTTTATTTTCTTTGTCAGGTTGTAAGTTCTACAAATGGAGAGTTAAATACAGATGACCCTACTGCAGGACGTTCTAACGCACCCATCACAGCCCCTACAGAAGTAGAAGTGATGGATGAAACCAAGTACGCATTCATTTTGCTTCTTTTAGTAACTTTTTTGTTCTTAAAATTATGCTTGTTTGAGATTTATAGTCTTGTATAATTACTTCAAGAATTTTTAAATCAAAGAATAGGTGCATGCAAAATGATATGTTAAATTATTTTAATCACTAAATTTATGGTAATAATACCAATACAGTCATTTAAGAACTATGCTCAAATTCTTATTTAGATTTCTGTATTTTTAGCTTTTTGTTTTTAGGGAAATTGATACATGAAAGTTATTACTATCATATATGTTCATTTTTTTCTGTAAGAATAAGGATAAGTATCTATACATTTTATATATACTGCATGCATTAATATCCTTTTTAAGTTAGTGTTTTGTGAGTGTAAAAATTATAATACTGCTTGGAAGAAATTAAGCATGAAAAACAATGTAATTATTTCATTGTGGGCTGTTGCTGATGATCTCTCTCTCTCTCTCTCTCTCTCTCTCTCTCTCTCTCACATCTCTCATCTCTCATAATTTTCTCTCTCATATTTTTTTGTGTATATAGCTGCCAGAAAGTGTTGAACATGTGGTGAGTTCTCAAGTGTAGACAGGCAGAAATAGCTCCATTGACTGTAATTTCAAAGATTTTGCATTTTTTAAAAAACAAGCCCTTCAATATAGAAATTAAAATTGGTAAAAGTTGTTCAAAAGTATTTGATATAATTTACATTAGCTCTGAAAAATGAGAACTAATTGTTTGAGGAGCTCTTTTGCCTGCTGCAACTTTATTGCTTTAAGTTAAGATTTGCTTTAAGTTAAGATTTGGGCACACTTATTAATCAAGTAGATGAGACACCATCCCTGCTTGTGCTTGTGCATTTGTTTTGTAATGCAGATGCTTTATTTGCTCTATTACATAGATGATTTTTAATTTAATCTTTCTTATTTCCTGTTTGTAATTATTGAAAACACATAGCAGACCCCCACTCCCACCTGTGGTATAACTAAAACAGTATTTCATTTACTGATTATATTGTCTTTGAATATCTGTGCCATACACTGCTAAATTTCATGGTAAACTGTAGTGCAGTATGAAAAATTCACTTATAAATAAGTTCTGTTAATATAGATTTTATAAAACATAGTGTCCCTGTTTAGAAGTACAAATTTATTCTCTGACATTTGCCTTTTCTGGAAATGCTGCATTTTAAATTCTCTCCATTTCAGAATAAATTTTGAGTCATCCTTGGAGTGAATAAAGAAACTTTGATTACTTTAGTAAATTTTGGAACATTTATTCATAATCTAAAGCAACCCTACATATTTTCCAAAATAATGCTTATTGAGTGGTTGCAAGATGAGGAAACTTTTTTTTTAAGACTTTTTTATTTTCTGACATCATTGTTAAGTTTTGTACAGTATTTGATTTCTCCCCTCAGATGTAGTTCTCATAATTCTCCCACCACCACATCACCCGTGAACCGTCACTGGAGTCCCTTATGCACTCCCCTCCCCTGTTTTGACTCCTCTTTCTCCCCCTCTCCTGCTCTATCCCTCAGGTCTGTAGTTTGCCTGTAAGTTTTGTCTTTATCCTGACCCTTTGTTCGATTTCCCTATATTCTATCTCTAAGTGAAACCATCCAATATTTTTTTTTCTTTCTCACTTATTTCAATAGCATACTTCCACCTCCATCCATGTTCTGCGAATGTTACTTTTTTGATCACTTGACTAGTATTCTTTTTTTTTTTTAAAGATTGATTTTTTTATGCATACAAGCTGGCGGTACAGGCCAGAGGCGTGGGGCGGCAAGAGGGTTCATCAGAGTCAGAGTGGGGAGCAGCACAGGCAGATCAATGGAAATACACTGCTGAGGGGAGCAGCGGGCGAGGCAGGAGAGGTCTGCCTCCCCATGTGGGAATCTCCCCCGCCAGGCATCAAACTCGCATCGCCCACTGCCGACAGCTCCACAGCGCAGCGCTTAACCACTGCGCCACCAGGGAGGCCCACTTGACTAGTATTGTATTGTATATATTATACCACATCTTCTTGATCTGTTCCTCTGTTTTTGAGTTGTTTCCGTATCTTAGCTATTATAACTAGTGTTGCAGTAAACATAAGTGTGCAGATTTCCTTTTGAATTAATGTGTTCATGTCCTTTGGTTAGGTTCCTAGGAGTGGAATCACTAGGTTATATGGTAGATCCAATTTTAGTATTTTGAGGGTCCTCCACACAGCTTGCCATAGTGATTGGACCATTTGCATTCCCACCAGCAGTGTAAGAGGGTTCCTTTTTCTTGACATCCTCACCAGCATTTGTCATTCCCAGTTTTTTTTTTAATATAAGCCATTTTCACCAGTGTGAGGTGGTATCTCATTGTGGTTTTGATTTGCATTTTCCTCATGATAAGGGATGTTGAACATTTTTTCATATACCCATTGGCCATCTGCATTTCCTATTTAGAGAAGTGTCCTCTGCCTATTTATTGACTGAGTTGCTTGCTTTGTTTTTATTGAGTTGTGTAAGCTCTTTGTAGGTCTTTGATATCAGTCCCTTGTCATTGATATGGAGTATAAAACATTCTTTCATTCAGTTGATGGCTCTTTGCTTTGGTTGCTTTGTTTTTGCTGTACAGAAGCTATTTAGCTTGATGTAGTCTCAGCTGTTTAGCTTTATTTCATTTTCTTGGTTTTTGGAGATGAGTCTTCAAAGATGTTTCTGAGGTGTCTGTCATGCAGTGTTTTGCCTATATTTTCTTCTATGTATTTTACAGTTTGAGATCTTACATTCAAGTTTTATTCATTTTGAGTCGGTTTTTGTGTATGGTCTGAGGTAGTAGTCTAGTTACATTCCTTTGCATGTAGCAGTCCAGTTTTCCCAGCACCATTTATTGAAGAGACTATTATTGTTCCAGTGCATATTCTTTGTTTGCTCCTTTGTTGGATTAGTTGACCATACATGTGTGGTTTTATTTTTGGGTTTTCAGTTCAATCCCATTGGTCTGTGTGTCTGTTTTTATTCCAGTACCATGCTGTTTTAATTATATGGCTTTGTAGACCTGCTTTCAACTAAATCTGTTACATCTTCCCAATTATTCATTCAACAATTACCTTGCTTGGGTCTCAGAAATACCTGATATTGTTTGAGCCATTAAGTAGATTACACACCAGCAGGAAAGATTGCAGTTATAGTAGGATATGACAATACTATGAAAAAGGTATTTAAGAAACCCTGTTAAAACTTGTAAAGGAAAACCAGATTATTCATTGATAGGATGATAAAAGAATGCTTTATGGAGGTAGCTTTGAAAAATGGTATAGTAATTTATTTAGTTGAAATGAGTGGGTGTGTATGTTCTTGGGTTTGGATTCTACCTGTAGGTGATGAAAGAGGAGAAAAAAGGAAAGTGGTGGGAAGGTTATTCCTGAAGGAAAGAATCTTTGTGTCGTAGTGTGTCACGCCTCCTCTCCTGGTTCAGCACCGTGCCCTTCATACCCTTCTAAGTCTTGTTCCTGCCTTTCTCCCACCTCACTTACCTATTCTGAATCCTGTATACCATTGGTTCTTTAAGTTTGCCTTTGATATGTTATTCTCTTTATCTTCTACTTTTTGAAACCTCGAATTTCTTGAAAATAGGTTTTTCATCTTCAGATCCTCCCCATGCCTGAAACGGTACATTTCAATAAATGATTAACTGAAAAATTGCCTAAATAAGCAGTTACAGCCATAAAATGGGCTACTAGTTGGCAATATTAAAAAAATGAAATTGAACATATTATGCTAAGTGAAAGAAGCCAGACACAAGCCACATATGATTCTGTTTATATGAAATAGCCAGATTAGGCAACTATATAGACATAAAGTACATTAGTAATTGCCTAGGGTAGGAAAGAGAAGCATGGATATATAGTAGCCGATGTGGTTTCTTCATGGGGTGACGAAAATGTTTTGAGACTAGATACTGGTGATGACTTGCAAAACTCTTTTAATATGTAAATCTAGTAAATTTATACTTTAAAAGGGTGTATTTTGTGACTCATGAACAATATAGATCTTAATAAAACAGTCATTTAAAAAATGAATGCATAGCAGTTCTTACTGCTGTAAAGCTTTACTCCAGATGGTATACAAAACTCCTCAGAACTTTCCTAAGTTCTTCACTAGTTAAAAATACTGATACTCTTTTATTACATAATATTTTGTCTTTCCTTTAACATTTATTCCAGCATTCCTATACATTTACTGTTACATTCTTCACATCTTTGTTCGTCTATGATTAGAAATGTGAACATGACTTCTTCTCTCTATTGCATCTTATGCTGCTCTTCTCTCTTCTACTACATTATGAGTAGCTAGAATTCTCTTTCAGAATTTCCTTTCCAGTTTCCTCTTGCCTATCGCTGATAGAGAACCCTTTTACCTGCCCTCTTAATTAGAATGAATTGTCTAGTGGACATTGTGGAGTACTCAAGTTTCCTGGAGTAGTAACTCAAGAAGGTAAATACATGATTCCTATATGGTGGAAAACGTTCTGTTCCCCTAGGTATAAAGTGTCTCCTTTATTAGTCATGAGAATTTGCTTACTTTTTACTGAATTTTTTTTAATACAAGTGATATGAATGCTAGCACCTTTTTTCATTCCTTCCAGGAATTTAGGAGAACAGAATTTTATTTAGTTACTAAGTTTTCAAGTAGTATGAGATCATCTTTTTCCCTTTGTTTCTTTTCCCTTTCCAACTTTTATTGAACATTTATTGTTTAGTAATATGATTATTATGAGGATTAGTCAAGGCCCTTATGTTCTGTTAGTGAAGATTTTAAGTACACCAGTGCCATTTACATAGTGGTTCTCTGCCCTTCACATCACAGTCACTGAGGAATTTAAAATATTAAAAATATACCAACACTTAGGCTGCCCTTTCAGAGTTTCTAATTTTATTTGTTGGTCTGTTGTGGCTTCTGGTTATCAGTGTTTTTAGGAAGCTTCTAGGGTAATTTCTAAGGAGTAACCAAAGTGGAGACTCACTGGTCTAATACAGGGGGATAGAATTTGCACTGTGGGACGAAGTGCAGCATTACTAGAGTTCAGAGAGTGGACTCTGAACTTCGAGCAGGGGTGATGCACAGAGATCTTCACAGTAAGGATACAGTTGCCCTAGTTATCAAAGAGCAATAAAATTCTGCAAGTAAGTTGGCCAGAGGGAGTCAGAGAAGAGGTTAGGTGACAATGCAAAGAAAAGAAAGGAGGGGGCAAGTTTGAGGAGTAACCCATGTGGGAATAGAGTATGTGAATATATGAATGACTGTAAGAGAGATGAATGAATGCCCTTATCTTTCTTAATACAGGCAAGTGAATTTGGGTTTTGTGCCAAAAATCAGTATAATCACAATGGGCCTTGGGAAAATTAATTGACAGCTTAAATCTTCCTGGGGTTTATTGGATTGCAGAAAATCATTAACAGAATACAAATTGTTTCTCTATGAAGCTAGATAGAGAATTTATATTTGGTGTCAGTAGTCTAGAAATTAAACTCTTGTTTAAAAAACATTTTAAGATGACAATCTTGGGCTATTTAATTTCTACTACATGTTCAGGACTTTGGTAGTCTCTGGTAGTCTTTGGTAGTCTTTTAGTTATCTATAAAGATAACTAAAAATATTTCTTCAAGTGACTGACTTAATGTCTGTGTAAGTGTCTGGTGAGGTTAATGAGTTTTCCCAAGGTGGTTGTCTATAGCCTAGACTTGAAGAGACCCTAAATGAGGTGTGAAGTAATGTGAATGTAGGCACTGAGCAGCAGGGAAAGTTCATTTAAAAATTTTAAAGTTGTGGATGATTTTTCTCAAACTAGATAACCTGATGAAAAAAATTATTAGCTCACATCATGTGTAAGATTCTTTTTTTTTTTTTTAAGATTTATTTATACATACAAGCTGGGGTACAGGCCAGAGGCATGGGGTGGTGAGAGGGTTCACCAGAGACAGAGTGGGGAACAGAACAGGCAGATCAGAAATACACTGCTAAGGGGAGCAGCGGGCGAGGCAGGATAGGTCTTGCGGCGCCATGTAGGATTCTCCCCGGCCAGGCGTCGAACTCACTTCGCGCACTGCTGGCAGCTCCACAGCGCAGCACTCAACCGCTGCGCCACCAGGGAGGCCCCATCTGTGAGATTTTCTTATCTGTTAATTCCTAAGATCATTACTACTATTTGCAGTTACTACTCGCAGTAATGTTTACTCCCCTTTCAACTAGCCTATGTTAAGATTACATCGTCTCTCTTTATGTATTGCCTGTACTCACGTTGTGCTCTCTGTGTCTCCAGTACTCAGCATGTAACATCCAGGGCAAGGGTTCACTGGACATGAAGGAGCAGGAATGTGACCTAGAGAGAGAACATGACCATCTAGACAGAAGTGCTTCTAGAAAGTCAGATTTTTTAAAGATTCTGATGCATGCTCCTTTTTTCCAGCAGAACTTCTACGGGTGCTAAAATCTGAATTTTATTACTTTACTAGGGTTTGTGGCCTGTGGGTAGGACTTCTAGCTTTAGAATTTTTACTGGCTTCTTACTAGGGGTTGGTGGCATATATGAGGTGTATCATTTACTCAAATAATAAATGAATACCAGCCTGCGCACATGTGATGGTTGGGTCACCCCTTATGAAGTTTATATTCATAACTAAAAAGTAGATTTCAAGCAAATAAATAAAATACATTAGTTCTAAGTACTCAGTGGGGGGAAACAAAAGGGTAACCCGAGAGTAACCCTATGGGAGCAACAGTGGTTTAGATTGAGTGTTCAGGGACAGGAGACAATTGGTTACAGGCCTAATTTATTGATCACTAGGACTATAAATTAAATGTTTTGGTAATCACTTTTATCTTAAGTTATCTACAAGATTACATATTTCCTTTTTCTGTAATTACATGTTTGAGAGTATTTTTGTTTCTGCTATACCTGGATGTACTCACATTACATAAAGCAATGCTGCCCTCTGGTGGTGGTAGTTTTAGAGGCTGACTGCTTTGGCAAATTTATTTAAAGTGTGTTGTCTAGTGGGATTTATTCTGAAAAAAATTGATTTCTTTTCTAGATTGTCTTTGAATATAAAAGGCCTCTATCATTATAATTCATTAAAAATCTTATTTAATCTCATATAAACACTTAGAGTGGTTTTCTGCATTAAATATACAATAATGAAGGAAAGTTTACCCAAGAAATGGGAACTCACCTCTCAGACTTGAAAGCAGCTTAGTAATACTGGAATAATAAATTGAACAAGGTGAAATGCTAATGCAAGTGTGGAAAATCTGGAACTGAAATTTGTTCATAAACATTTGTGTTACATTAAATCCCCATTCCAAAAGGCTCATATATATATATGTGTGTGTGTGTGTGTATATATATATATATATATATATATATATATATATATGTATATGTATGCCATAAAAAACTTTTCAGTGGAAAATTTTATGGGATTGCATTTTGGAATAAAACAGTATTTAGGAATGGTGACCATTATTAATAGAACTTTATATTAAACAATGACTAAGTTTACAGTGAATATGTCCATATTTCTAAATTTGATATTCTAAATACTTGGTCTTTTTTTTTCCCTAAGTACAGTTTTTAAGTGTTTTGTTTTTTACAATATGGACATTTTGTGACTTTCACCTGAAGTTAATTGAAAGCTTCTATTTGAAATATTGTTTTTCATCTATTAGAGTAATTTGTCTTGTATTTTTTTTGTTTTGCTTTTCTGTTTTATAAAAATATTATAACAGATTTGAGAAATTAGTACATAGCTGACAATTAAAAACAAATTTGACTTGTTTTCTACATTCAGAAAAACATGTTATGCCCAGAGTATTATTTTTTGGTGGCAGCTCTTTTCAAGCCCCTTGATTGGGTAATTTATTTTTGTTCTTTCTGGTAGTCACCTTAGTAAGAGGGAATTCACAAAGATTGGTAACTGTGCACATATTTCTAGTCAAATTTCTATCACCTTATACCTGGTTTTGATTTATTCACGTTCTAAGTAATCATCATCATGAGCTGATAGTACTTAAAAATGCAGTTATGTAACTTATCTTTTAATGTCCCATAATAATTTCCATTCCTGGGGCACAAATTATAGTATATGATTTGAAATAATTTTTGCCCAAAGATAATTTAGGGGATAAGATTGTGTGGTGTTACTGGACAGTTTGGATTTCTGTTTACATTTATCTCACAGAAAGATATGAAATATATCTAGCAATGATTTCATTTTCCGTAAGGTGAAATAACTCAATTTTTTGCCAGGTAAGATACTTAAAACTATGTGGTTTCTATTATGCTTAGCTTGAAGATGAAAATTTAATATCCTTTTATAAAGATAGACTGGTAAGAATTACAGGGACATCTTTATAAGGTCACATGTTTAAGCTCTGAATTGACGGCTTTTTGTTGATGGCGTCACCATGTGTATAAGTATACCTTGTTTTGTTATAAAATATGATTTATACATTTACATGGACATAAGTGGAAAAAATACCCAACAGTGCCTCCCTACATGTGGTGCATGTCACCTTGATCTTTTTGACTTTCTTTTAAGCATGAAAGGGAAAAACCCAAACCTTTAGAAATGTGTGTGTGTGTTGTTCATCAGTGATTTTTATTTAACTTTCAGTCCACACCAGCTTCAGCAGTGCTCTACATACATTGCATCTTCTCATGACTGTGTGAATTTACAGTGAGAAAAACTAGTTTTCTTAGGAAATATATCTAGACTTTTTTCCCACCCTAGAAATAAATTCAGTATATTTTCTTCATAGTTGGTAAACCTGAATCAGGTTTTAATTGTAAAACTGAATTGTAAAACTGAATCATCTATGCTATTTGAAATGCTACACATTCTTATTCTATCTCAAATATTTTTTTCTTTTCCAGTTTGTAAATTTGTTGGGAAATGTTTGTTGAGAAATAGATTTTGGATTTCTCTTTTTGTTTTTGCAAATCAACCTAATTCTTGATGAAAATTAAATCCTCATTATTAGAATCATTATTACTTTTTTAACAGCCACTTCAACAATCATATATAACTATCAGGAAGAAAGGAGAGAATGCCTGAGATCAACTTTATAAAAGCATGGCACAACCAGAGATTAAGTATCCAAAATAAAATGTGATGGGTCAGTTAGGATGCAGAACTCCATAGCATCTCAGCGAGACTTGGTGCAAAGCCTTTTTAGTTTAGTAGCTTCTTTTAACATTGTATAGAATGTCTTGCTCTTCCTAAAAGGCATGTTGATGACAAATAGTGATAACTCTGTCATAGTTTCACTAATATGAATGCTTCACTGGCATGTTCACTGTTAATCTTGCACTAGCCTGTTGCTTTTTAATATCATAAGTTTAGCCTTACTTTGTGACATTTTAGTGCTTTTATAGTAAATGGAGTATTTTTCTCCGCTTGCAGGTGCTGCTGTTTTTTCAAACGAAGGAAAAGGAAAACCATACAGCGCCACAAATGACTCTGGATGCAGACAGATCACGGGGAGTTACTTATGTGTCCATCTGCTGTCTTGTGATTAAAATCATCTCTGTAGTGACCACATATATTTTCAAGGACTCACTCTTAGAAACAAAAATGTCATACTTTCGTACTTCATTTTGTGGTTGTCTTACATTCATATTTTTTTCTAATTTACCTTTGATGGAAGCTTTAACGTTTTGATGAAATATGAGTGCTTTGCCCATCAATGAATGGAATGGACCAATGAGATGGTATCGGTGAATAAGTTCTATAGAACATTTTTCAGAAGCTCTCCTCCTGTTGTAGAAAGCAGTGCAGTATCTCAAATGTCAACCAGTTATATACCTAATCTGGTTTTTTATAACTTCCATAAGAGCATAATCAAACAGGAATTTTCTCCTCAATGAGTAACAAAAAAGAGAATACAGAATTGCCCAAATAATTAAAAGAAGTTATAAGTTCATTATTTGTGTGACATCAGCATTGATTTTAATGTTACTGATGGTACTGCTATTCACGAATCATATTAACATTCTCTCTGTGAAATCATGGTACAATCGCTGCCCAGAGGTACTGAGGAAAAAGCGCTATGGTTTTGGCAGATGGTTGGTCGTGATAAAACAAATCACAAATAGTGAGGAAATAAGAGCTCTGCTTTTGTTACACCCCATGTGAAGTATAGTGTTGCCGAACTGGCAAAAGTGCTTATTTTTAAAAATGCAAAATATTTGTATAATGTAACTTTATGCTTCCAGATAATAATGTATGTTAGACAGCAAGAAATGAATACTTTGAGAAATGAGATATGTTGAGTTGGTTTTTTTTTTCTTTTAAATACACTAAGGAGAGGACATAAATGTGAATCTCATTGCAATGTGTAAGTTGAAGTCTAAGCAGATTCCACTGAAACCTACTGCAGAATGATTACATGCTCCTGGAAGCAGAAGACTTTGGATGTGCCATGCAATGGTGTCTGTTTATTATTTGCTCTTTGATAAACAACAAAAAAGGACTCCTTCCCTTCTCCCCAGCGATAAAACCTGGGTCTCTCTATTGCCCTCAGTGCACATTAGTTTCTTGTATTCAACTTTGCTGGTTCTCTGGAATTTTCTTACTTTTTAGCATAATTTTGATGATTGGAAACTATTTTGGAGAGGATGGGTCAGGTGCTTTGCCTCCATAGTCTTTTGAAGTGCCTGCATATGAACAAAGTAACGGTTCTGTCAAAAAGGAAACCCATTCCACTTTTAGTATGCTTTGTTTTAAGCTGTACAAATAACAAGCATACTTCCGTCACATTCTACTAGCCAGAATTTCTCAGAAAGGTTAAAAGAAAGACTGGCTAGGAAGATGATTTTGTTGTTCAGCTCTCATATCCACCTTTCATGTATAAACTCGTTACTTATGCCTTCCATGCAGACCCTTCTTTGTCTTTTAAGTGCGTGCCCTGGACATGCTTATTTATTTTTATTGTCTCGAGGTAACATATAAAATGTGTAATTAAATAAATTTACATTTTGTCTTCATTATTCCATTTACAGGGATTTAATTGTACTTTGTAATTTATTTTCTTATTAGCCAAAAGTTCATTGCATTATTTTTGATTAATTCGGCACCCGTATGAATACCGCATCAGGACATTTTTTTTCTTTGTTGCTCTGGATCCTGAATGATCTTTTTAAGTTCTTGATTTAAAAACCTGCACTCATTTGCTGTATAATTTGGTCAATAGTTTCCATTCTATCTATTTGTATACTGTCATCATGTCTTAAACTACAGGAGTTACACAAGCTGAGTTTTTATTTTTGTTTGCCTTGAACAAGGTAGATGGATGTTTTGGCCATTATAATGTGAAACCACTTCTTTCTTTACAGTATTTGACCAAATTTGTGTGTCTATGATGTTTGTAAATACATGTGATATCTGTATTTCTTATCATAAGCCTATTTAGTTTTATTCTCAGTAGGGTTTTTGGACTGTACAGTGTTTATATGATCTGAACTCCTTATACATAAGAAGGTGTGTATATTAATCCAATTATGGACTTAAAATATTTTAAAAGTATAAATACCCTTATTTGCTGCAAAGACCAGTGTGTAGACATTTGCTTTTTAGCAATATTTTTAAGTGCTCCATTTTAATGCCAAGGAATAAGTCTATTGGCAACACAAACTGGTCAATAATAGGTAATGCAGGTATGTTCAGGTTAAGCCAACAATGTTTTGCATTTTTATGCTTCTTTTCTGTCGACACTAATGAAGTCAACATTGCCTGAATGTCTGAATAATGAAACACATCCCTGTTTAAAAGTATGTAACTGAAAAAGAAATAAAAAATAAAGGTAGTTTTTTTAAACTTGCTCTTTCCCCTTTCCTGTAATCATGGGTAAAGAATGCCACTCACTAATTTAAGGTAGGAATTTTTCAAATTCATTCATTTAGTTTAGTATATGTGAAAAGTAGAGCTAAAGGAATATGCTTTAGTTTTCTGTTTTTGTTATTTTGCCTTATTGGAACCCCACTGTGAAAAGTAAATATGCGGAAGAATCTAAGCTGTCTTTAACAAAGGTAAAAAAAAATTCTTTTATATTTCTCTGAGCTTCTGACAGATCAATTAATTAGAACGAATACCACTAATAAACTAAGGGAAATGAACAGTCATTTTATTACTTTTTAAAAATGAAGTTGTATTGTTGTTTTCGAGACATTTTTAATCCATTTGTGAGGAGCAGGCTGTAAAATCACTGTAAATGTAGATCTGTGATGGTATCTCATGGTTTACTATTGTGCTAAGTGTTTTCAGGGGTTTCCCAGTGGTTTGCATGGTTCTCTCTGAGCAATTGTACAGGCAAGATAAGATGAAACAGTATAGACTAAGCCCAGAGAAATGTGTCCTTTTAACACCAGCATTCAGAAACAATTGAAAAATTTAAACATAAAATGGTTAGAAGGCCCTATCTGGAAAAATCTACAGGTTAATCTGAATGATTTTGTAATTGCACTACTTAGCACCCTTTGAATTTTAAGTGTTAGAAATCTAACTGAAGCAGAAGGGGTGAACATTCACACATTTAGCTGATATGACTGGCTTCAGACATCCTTGATCCTGGGGCAAAGTTAGGAATCTATCTGTGTATCTCTATTTTGCTTTCTACCCTGTTTTCTTTGTTAGGGAGATTTTTCATTTGTGATGATAAAGTGTATGCCCAACAGCTTCAGACTTCTACTCTATCATCTTAGTGGCCTCAACAAAAGCAAAGGGCAATTGATGAGGAAAAGAAAATAAAGCATAAAGGCAAACCCAATACTCAATTAGAAAATCATATTATTAATATTGAGACTTTATAAATCAAAAGGTACTATAAGAAATCATTTATTTGAATGAGTGTATTTGAAAAAGATTTGAACTCGGGTAAAAAGGAGTTTGTAAGTACCTGTTTGATGTGCTTTTGTTTTTTGTTTAGTCTTCAAAGTTTTGGTGATAGAATCGGATTCAGTTAAATTTTCTGTTGGAGTAGAAGTAAATGATGAAATTATAAAGCTTTGCTGGTGCTCAGAATTACTAGTTTCTTCTCTGTCCAGCTCTAATGCAGACCTGCCTGTTATCTTCTTAGGAAATTTACTTCATAAGAGTACAAGGATCATAATCAAAGAAAGGACTACATATTGAAGTATTATCAGGTAATATTGCCAGGATATAAACCGATTTTTGTTAGAAAGATATATTGTTCATAGTGATGTTTAGCATACTGTGATTTTACTTAATGAAACACACACACACACACACACACACACACACACACACACACACACACACACACACACCCCAAAAACTCCTGCACTGCTTTATAGTAGAGGTTGGCAAACTTTTGGTAAAGTTTATGGTTTATGGGCCAAGAAGCAAAATTGGGGTTTTTATACACATGTGTAATGAGAAACAACTTTCCATTAGTTTTTTATTCAAAATACATATTAGCGCTTAAGTACAAATTGTTTCTAATACAGGTCTACTACATGGTAAGAATTGAGTTGAGGGTATATTTCACTTAATTGGGGCTTGAAATCTTTTGTACATGTTTCTATTGTGCTGTTTTGTAATGTGATTTTACATGTTTAGTCTTTGAAATGCCTTCACACAGCTAGATAATACTATATCAATCCTCTAGTGTATGATTTTAATTGAGCATATTCATCACTTGGAAGGTATTTATAGAATTCTGTTATGTTCTGCTCTTGATATTTGCCTTTTGGCATATCATTACATTGCAGGTTAATCACTTCCTATTAAAGGTTAGGTGGGTGCTCCTCTATTATCTTTTGTACTTGCACTGATATCCAAAAATGTGCACTTTTGGAAAATGTTTTCTACTGCAAATTTGTATGGAAATAGAGATCTTAGTGCTTGTTTTAACATAACACTATGGGAAGTGTGTAAAGCAGCTTGACATTGTGATTTAAATGATGTTAGTTGTCATATGACTTGCAGTATAAGTTTGACATACAATTGCTGTTTTGTAATTTTAAATTGAATTTATTAAGAAACATCAAGTCTGAGGAAAAGCTAATCTCCAAAGTCATTTAGTGTTTGTTGATAGTAGGTTAGTGTGATTATCATTCAGGAAAATGTTATCCTGGGTCCTGAGCTCAAAAACTTGTAATAAAATTTCACTGCTATGTTAAACTCAGTAAAGTTGGGCAAATGAGGATATTCAGTTTCTATTTCTTACAAAATTTGAAATAAGTAATTGGGTTTAAGACCACAAGAGTGAATGAAATTCATTATTGACTTTACTAGTCAATAACTTGAGAGATTCAAATATTTTCTACAGAATTTCTGCTGATATGTACTACATAGTCAATAACTTTGAGCAATGTATTTTCACAGACCTTTTTCCTGTTCTACAAATATTTATACCAGTTGCACCACATCTTGGCCGATTCCACAACAGTTTCTACTAAACTATTGTGTTCTCAGGTTCTTTTAAAAAATCATTTTTGTTATTCCATGGAGAATATTCACAAGGGTAATTGAATCAGTTTATACTCACATGGACTTCTTAAATCACTTTATACTCACATGGACTTCTGTAGTAAACAACTGGGCAGTATTGTTAATATCTATTGAATCAACAAAATCCAAGGGAAACTCTGAAAACTTTTTTCTTGTTTTTTTAATTGAGTTTTGGTGTTCTCAAGTCATCAAGGAGCTGTCCTTGCTAAAAAATTTTTAGTTTTAAACAAGTTTCTCTGGATACCCTGGTTGTTGCAATCAAATACAATTTAATTAACTCAGCCTTAGTAAATAGTTTTCTTTGCTTGGCTAACAGTCCACTTGGAAAGTTACCTTGATTGCACCCTTATTTTCATTTTGTGTGTGTGTGAATAATTTCTATGGTATAAGATAACCTGTTTTCAGTTATCCTATGATTCTGACTTGCTTTCCTGTAAATTGGGGATACTGTAGTTAATGCTTAGCTTGTTAATGTCAAAGTAAATTCCATTCTGTTAGCACACAGCTAAAGTGTCATTGCATAGCAGGCACTATGCCTTGCCATGTGATTGTGTAACAAAACTATTCATATTCCACTGTGCCTTAGAACTAAAAGTTTTAAACTAAAAGTTTTAAATTAAAACTAAAACTAAAAGCAACACTAAAAGTTCACTTTGAAAAACTTTTTTTTACAGTATTAATATGCATTAGTAATAAAAAGTAATAAAATGTTTCCCTGACAATATGTGTGGCACTTCAAGTACTGTCAGATTAAAGCTGCACTGAGATTTATAGTGTGTTGAGCAGCAGTGGGAAGCAGTGAAAGCACCACATATGGTCTCTGTCACAGCTGTTCAACTCTGCCTTTGTGGCATGAAAGCAGCCACAGACAATAAGTAAATGAACAAACATGGCTGAGTTCCAATAACATTTTATTTTGGACACTGAAATTTGAATTTCCTATACTTTCATGTGTCATGGAATAGTCTTTTGATTTTTTTTTGTCAACCTTTTAAAATGTAAATACTATTCTCAGCTCATGTACAAAATTAAAACAGGAGGAGGCCTGCATTGATTTGTATACCATAGTTTGCCAACCTCTGTTCTAGACTGGTGGAAGGATTCGAATGTTTGAGGTAGATTTTTTTTTTTTACCTAATTGAATGACACAACTTACCAAAATACACCTTTCCTCTGTTTATGAAATAAAGTGGCATTTTGAAGTAATATCCAGAATTATAACATAAAAAAAATGCACCTTAGGAATTAGAAATAAAGCAAATGAGGAATGTCCTGCTCCTTTGTGAACTTGGATGATGAAGCAGTGTTTGGTCTTAAAAAGAGCATGAACTTTGGAATCACACAAATCTTATTTGACTCTCAAATTCATAGCTTATAAGAGCAGTTACTAGTCATTTGATTTTTTTTTTTTAAAGATTTTTTTATATTATTTATGCATACAAGCTGGGGAGCAGGCCAGAGGCGTGGAGCGGTGAGAGGGTTCACCGGAGACAGTGGGGAGCAGAACAGGCAGATCAACCAAAATACACTGCTGAGGGGAGCAGCGGGCGAGTCAGGAGAGGTCTGCTGCGCCATGTGGGACTCTCCCTAGCCAGGCATCGAACTCACGCCGTAGTTGCTGACAGCTCCATAGCGCAGCACTTAATGTGTTGCACCACCAGGGAGGCCCCTCATTTGACTTCTTAACATCAGTTTCCCCTACTCACATTGAAGATAATGCCTTCTTTTCAACATGGCTCTGTGGGTTAGCCATCACATTTATAATGATTCTCAAGGTGAGATAGCTTTTACCATTACCCTCATAATAAAGCACATTATAGAAATGATGACTTCAATCTAAATTTTGCGTTAGATTGAAGTCATCATTTCTGTATCTAAAAATATTTACATAATAATTTACCTAATTCTACCACATTGTAGAATGGTTATCTTGCCTCAGGGGTATTAATATTCAAAATCATTGATTTCATGCCTTTATTGGTAAAAATGACGAACAGCAGAGGGTCAGAGCAAAGCCCTGTGTCAAGCCACTATAATCTTTAAATTAGAATTAACCCATTGAACCAATAACACTAAGTGTTCTCTCTCATGTGTGATAATCCTTCACTGCTTGACTACTATTAACTATTCACTAGATGCTTTGCTTAAATGCAGGTGAAATATTTAGTCCATTTCTTTGCCAAGCCTGTTCATTAGCTCATCCAAAAAGAAGAACTAGATTTAATTTGATAAGACTTCTAATGAATTCCTATTGTACCCAAAGATCACCATTTCTATTTCTAGTATTACAAATTACCTTTTAACTAATTCAATCTAATCTTACTTAGAATGTACACTACCAATATGCAGATGTATAATCTGCCTTTCATTTCTTGAGAATAGAAATCTTGTTTTCTGTCTTTTTTTCCCTTCTTTCATTTACTACCTACAGGTCTCTAGATAGAATAAAATTTGTCCAGGTCTGGAAAATTAGTTGCTCTTTTTCAATATGTGTTCCTGTGGTGGCTTCATTTCCATCTTGACATTTTCTTCCCTTAACTTTCCAGGCTGAAGGGTATTCTTGATTAAAAACAAACAGTGGCGATGTGAGTTCCACGCCCGGCCAGGGAGATTCCCACATGGCGCGGCAGACCTCTCCTGCCTCGCCCGCTGCTCCCCTCAGCAGTGTATTTTGGTTGATCTGCCTGTTCTGCTCCCCACTCTGTCTCCGGTGAACCTTCTCACCGCCCCACGCCTCTAGCCTGCACCCCAGCTTGTATGCATAAATAAAAAAATCTTTAAAAAAAAGAAAATTTTGAAAGAAGCTAAGCCACCCCTCAAACCTTTGTCATCTTTCAATCTTTTCCTTATATCTGGCTCTATACATGGTTTATAGGAGTTTTTTGTTGGCTTTAGCATTTTTTGTTTCAAAAATCCACAGCTACTGGTTGTGATGGTGGGGGGAGAGAGTTAAATATTTTCCCATTTCTCATATTCATTCCCTATGCAAAACTGTTTCAGCTCTTGTTATATGTATCCTTTTAAAATCTGGGTTTATCAGTAGATATAAATTTTACCCTGACTTTTGTGCTGAGCTTTTTCTAAATTAAAAAAATAATTTTATTTAGTCTTTAAGTTTATATATAATGGGGCCTCCCCGGTGGCGCAGCGGTTAAGCGCTGCGCTGTGGAGCTGTCGGCAGCGGCAACGCGAGTTCGACGCCCGGCCGGGGAGAATCCCACATGGTGCGGCAGACCTCTCCTGCCTCGCCCGCTGCTCCCCTCAGCAGTGTATTTCTGATCTGCCTGTTCTGCTCCCCGCTCTGTCTCTGGTGAACTCTCTCGCCGCCCCACAGCTCTGGCTTGTACCCCAGCTTGTATGTATAAATAAAATTTTAAAAAAATCTTTAAAAAAAAAAGTTTATATATAATGGATTATAAAAAATTGGCTATTAGAGCTACTTTTCTTCCATAGTAATTGGTGCTTAAGTCACTTCAGTGGCAAAACCAACTGAAAATCATGTATTTTTCTCCCCCCCCAAAAAAATCCAGATGATCCCTAAGGCTGAGGGAAGACCAAATGAGGACTCTGAGAATTAAAAGTACTTAATTTTCATATTCAACAAGGGAGGAGACTACTTTTAAGCCAGAATCCAAAGTTGTAACAAGCAAACCACTATTCATTTCAGATAACTTCAGATTAATTGACAAGCTTTGAAAATGAATTAATGGCATCTCTCCAGCCGATGTGCCACTGAAAGTGAACAGCTAGTCACCAGCAGCCTCACTGCACCCTTCAGAAAGCAAATCAATGACTGCCCCACCCTTACTTGTAACAGCCGATCAGCAAGTGCCTACCTCCAGTGACCACGCTCCCAAAAGTCAGCTGGTCCCAGCAGTGACCGCACCTAGGTATTTTGTCAGCCTCTGGGACTTCCCTAAATAGTCCATTCATTACACACCACAAACCTGTGGTGATAGAAGCTATAATATTTACTTCATTTGAACTACAAATATATAACATAAAGCTTTATATATATATATATATGTATATATGTCTATCATGGAAGCATATGTTTATATATACATGCGTATATAATTTATATATGTGCATTATAAAACGACGTTTTATGCCTTGCTTCTTTTAATTTTAAAAATAGATCCTAGAAATTGTTCTGTATCAATGTTAGTTGGACAGATACTAAATTGAACAGATTCTTAGAATTGGAATTGCTAGTCAAACAATATGTGTATTTACAAGTTTTAAAAACTTTTGATGGAGTTTATCTTCATAGGAGTGAGGTAGGGCTTTCAATGTGTGTTTTCCCTTACTTAGCTCCATCTCCTTGGCCACAGCTGCTATCAAATAGCTATCTAGACTCTCAAGTACTTTGCCAAGTGCCTAGATCTTACCTTTGCAAGTGAGGAATTGTTGCTGTCACTCCTCATTTGCTGACCTCTTATTAATGCCAAGGATCTGCATAGTCCTATGGCTCCTCTTAACTCTGTGAGTTCTAATGCTTATTCACTGTCCTTGGCAAATTTCTTAAACTATGGTTCACCATTGTGGCCACAGACCCATACATTTATATTTCTGATTTTCCTGGTAGTTTTATGTTTGCTTCAAAGAAGAGAGCCCAAGCTCTGGCATACTAAGTAGACATCTTCACAATGATCATGAGAAAGCCATTCCTTTGAACTGAAGCAGTCACCTCTAGAATGGAAATGCTCGTTAATGACATCATGACACTTTAGCTCAGAAACACTGGAGTCAAAATTTATTACCACATTGAAGGCCATGTAAAAGTGCCAGGGAAGCATGACTGGCAGTTCCTAAAGGGTGAAGAAGTTGAAAGAAATAGTGCCTTGTCGTTTCAGGCTCTGATTCTCACAGTGATAGCCACTGTGTTCTCCAAATGACTCTGCGCTATCTTGGTTCCTGAGACAATCCTGACTAAGATAAGATGCTAATGGTCCCAGATCCATTGCTTATAAGACCTGGAATCAGCTGTACTGTGCACAGACCAAAGGTAAGCCCACGATGTCCAGGTTGCTGCCATATCACCTTCCCACTACCTCAGTTTATGTTGTGTAATTGGACCAGACCCATCAAATTCTTGGACTTTAATAAATATCTGCTGGATGGATGAATGCTTTGATTCACTTATAGGACTAGAATCAGGCTTCATATTTGACTACTCATCTGGTGCCCTGTTACTATGCCTCCGTCTTCATATGGCTTTCCCCTCTATGTCTGTCTGCTTTCTGTAACGAGGACAGTGTCATTGGATTTAGGACACACCTGGTAAATCAGTATGAGCTCATCCTGAGATCCTTAATTACCTCTTGAAAGACCCTTTTTCCAAATGTGTTTAACACCACAGGTTTGGGGCAGATGTGTATTTTAGAGGGTACCACTCAACCTACTGCACATACTGGAGAACATTCTCACTTATGATAAAGATAGGCATATCTGTATCAGTAATTAAGTGGTAAATAGAAAGTAATAAGCTGTGATTTATGTGAAATTCTCATGGATTTATATGTAGTGCCACCTCCTTTTGCCTGTTTTTCTCTATCATACCTGAATTGTTGCACTGTAGCTGTAGACCATGGGCTGTTGTACAGCCATCTAGATGCTGTTTTTAAATATTGCTGGGATTTTACTTGTTGCTTTGTCTCACGATAGTTGTGAACACACCTGACATTGACATTCGTCCCAACCCCACTTAAGGTTGCTCTGTTTCTTGTTGCATTATGCTTTCATGACCCTGCCAGACCCTAACTTTGACACAATGCCTTGTCCTATACAACTCTCCAGGATTTTTCCTCTCCTGCTCTCAGCCATATTGTGTTCTTGGCCTGATTTCATTACCCACTGCATTTTCAATGAAGAAAATATTTTCAGGGTTTGCAATTGTTGCAGTTCCATAAGCAAGGAGTAATAGTAATAGAACACTGAACACTAAATTTGTTGAATTCTGAACAAAGGAAGCTAGGCAACCTTCCTACATCTACACAGCAAATAACTGGTAGAACTAAGTTTCAAATTCAGTTCTTCATTACTCCAGAGCCCAAGCATGTAGCCACTGCCCAATGTAAGATGATGTGTGTATGCACTGTGTAAGACAATGTGTATATGCCCAATGTAAGACGATGTGTATATATGCACTGTGTGAGACGATGTGTATATGCCCAATGTAAGACGATGTGTATATGCCCAATGTAAGACGATGTGTCTATGCACTATGTAAGACTCCATTGCAAAGCAGCCGCTTTCACCAGGGGTGGGTTTGTGTCACCATTATGTGTAAGTCTAAAAGGAGTCCAACCTCAAAGTAGACAACTTTGAGGAGATCTGACTCCTTAAAATAGCACAGAGGATGAAAGAAATTACATAAGGCATACATTACTTGATTAAAAGAAATTTGCCAAAATATTTAATGAATTTAATTCTTGCTTTCTGGTAACAAAGGTGGCTTTTTACTTAAATTTTCAATGCTATGCATGTTGCATAATTCCCTCAGCTTTAGAAATAACCTTGTCCAGTTAAAAAGGTATGGGTGAGAGAACAATGGTGAAAATAGTAAAGTAAGTACTGTCGAAGACTCTACCATAAACAGCAGAAAAAAAGCATTGAAATTATGCTACAGAGCCTACAGACACAAAACATTTCATTTTCCTTTACATGAAACTGGTCTGACCTTCACAGTTCTGAACTAACAGGAAATATTATTTCTCTGGCAAGTGTACTGCATTTTAGGCAAGTAGTTAAGCAGAATGCTCAGCATGAATAAATACAGTTGGAAATTGTTAGGGCAGATTTCTGTGAAGAGTGCATGTTAAGCAGTAATATAAATGTAAGAGCTTACAGCAAAATGAAATTCACAATGTAAAGGTCAAACTTGCCTAAGAGAGACTTTTAGGTAAACTATTGGGTTTACCTAAATGGATTCCCATTTTGTTTTAATAGTAACGTATGGTATCTGAGGTGATGTGTTTCAGTTGAGTGGAACTGGGAGCATTATCTTGTGCTTGATTCAGCAGAAACGTGTGACTTCTGTGGGACTTATGAAAAATAGCTGAATTCCCTCTTCCTGAATCAAAAATTAATGACTCGAAAAATTATCAACAAGATAATCAAAAAAATTAGTGTAGGGACATCATCTAACAATGGTATATTTTCTTTTAAGAACAAAACCGCAGGATTTTATGGGATAGTTCAGGAGGATATATTTATGTAATTGTGAACTTAGTCATAGTATTAAGAACAACTGGAGATAAGAATCAGAAATGCTTGATGTTTTAAAATCTCCAGTCTGATACCTGAATTTGAGGTAAATCACCCAGATTTGTTCCTAAGTGAGAAGATTGCCTGGGTCTTTACTAACTTGTAGGAGCGGCCAATGACCCTTAATATCATACCAGGACTGGTGGATGAGCCGTCAAAGGTAGCCCTTATATTTTGGGGAATTTCGTACTTACTTAATCCTTAATTTGTCAGACATCTCTGAGCCCCAGTTACACACCATCCACTTTTCTAGAGTAAAGGTAAATGATGGATAGCTTCGGCGGTCAAGACTGTTGAGAGGGGGTGGGCATGTGAACACACAGGTGCACTGGCTACTATTCACAGGCTGGGTGTGTGACCACCTCTCTGACCTGTCCAGTCCAAGCAGAGCAAGGAAGGGGAGGGATTCAGGAAAAGCTACTTGGAAGAGGCAAAGCTTGGGGGAAGTGCAGAAGTTACTTCATCTGTGGGCCTTTTTCTTCTTCTGTAAAACATAGAGGAACTACCTACCACTGAACTTGCAGTGCTGTAGTGAGAATTTCATGAGGTGACATGTGCCATAGCCTATGTTTTCATTATGATTAATGTGATGGATTTCTGTTCTCTCTCTGATACTGAAATGCATGAATTCCACTGTCTGAATAGGAAAATTAAACTTAATAGTTGACCAGTTTAACTCTTAGGCCAGTTACATAAAAGCATAATGTAAATCATTAAGCACCATAAACTTATGACTTATTACTGTGGATGAATATGGGAAAGAAAAGATATGAGTTACTTTCCTATTGTAGTTGTAATAAATTACTCCAAATCTTATGGCTTAAAATGACCCAAATTTATTGCAGCCTTACATTTCTGGAGGCTGGAGTCTGATATCAGTTTCACTGGGCTAAAATCAGGGTGTTGGCAGGATTGGAGGCTTTAGGGGAGAGTCTATTCTTTCCTCTTTCCAGCTTCCAGAGCCTGCTCACATCCTTGGTTCAGGGTTGGTCTCTCCAAACTTCCCTCTGATCTCCCAACTCCCTTTTAATTTTTTTAAATTTTTGTTTATTTTTTAAAGGTTTATTTATTTATGCATACAAGCTGGGGTAAAGGCCAGAGGCGTGGGGCAGCAAGAGGGTTTACCAGACACAGAGTGGGGAGCAGAACAGGCAGATCCACCGAAATACACTGCTGAGGGGAGCAGCGGGCGAGGCAGGAGAGGTCTGCCGCGCCATGTGGGAATCTCCCTGGCCAGGCATGGACCTCGCGTTGCTGCTGCCGATAGTTCCACAGCACAATGCTTAACCGCTGCACCACCAGGGAGGCCCCCAACTCCCTTTTTTAGGAACAATTATGATTACATAAAGCTGATAATCCGGGATAATCTCATAGCAACACCTTTGAACTGAATGACATCTTCAAGGTCCCTTCAGTCATACACCATTTATAGGTTCTGGAAATTAGGATGTAGACACTTTTTGGCTTGGTGGGGGAGAGGGCATTATTCAACCTATTGCAATATTAACATCAGAAGATGTTGCAGTACTACAGTGTTTTGTCCCTGACAAGTTTTAATTGCCCCGTCACATGTTTGGGTCATTGTACATAGACTGGTCTGATTCATGAAGGGAAGTGCCTACCAGAGCTATGTAGTTCCTGACATGCACCATATTGATATTCAAGTTTAGTAAGCCATGGCAGGTCTTACTGCTTAGCCTTAAATTTGGAATTCTGACATAGACCACATCTGTTAACTAGTACTTGATCACAGTATTTCTCAAATTCATATAAATTTGTCTAACAGCTATGTTGTAGGTAATATATCAACTGGAGTAAAACTCCTGGGTAATAGTTGAATTTAATGTAGTGATCTTATTTGAACACAATACATTTTTGCTGAGGAGAAGGGTTGTGCTGACTATATGTGACTGAGAAACTCAAATGGGACAGATTTCTTCCATGACAAGTCAAGATTTTAAAATTAATTATATTTTATTAAAATTACATTAAGTGCAAGATAAAAAAATTCTGCTTTATTTTTCTAAATCATGTTAAATCTGAGTCCCTACACTCCAGGGTCGGCAAGATGTTCAGTGTCAGTTATGACTGAGAAGGCCTTCCTTCTCAATTCTATCCTAGAATTGAACAAAAGGTTAGAAGTTTAATCAGGACAGACATCTGGGATAATGGCCTTGGTCTCCTGTGAAACAGTTGATCAGTGCTGCTTATTATTTAGTCCTCTCAGAATATTTGAAAGTGGGCTGGTCTGCTGTTCAGAGCTTCATTTTCTTCTGTGAACAACAAAGTGGTGGGAATTTTTCTGTGCTACCCAAGCTTGTAGCTCATAGGTTGTATTGTTATCACACTTTTTACCCCACTAACACAGATTTCCAGTCAGTCCCTACCCTAGCTCCCGCCTCACACGAAGAACAAGTCCCCACTTCCTTTTGAAATTCTTGAACTCTCTTACTCCTGGATCACACAAGAAAACCCAGCAAGCACATCATAATCATTGTTTTTCATTTTCCTTAGGATTTAAAAAGAGAGGTTTCTTGAATTTTTTTTTAAGATTTTTTAATTTATTTATGCATACAAGCTGGGTGCAGGCCAGAGGTGTGGGGCGGTGAGAGGGTTCACCAGAGACAGTGGGGAGCAGAACAGGCAGATCAACCAAAATACACTGCTGAGGGGAGCAGCAGGCGAGGCAAGAGAGGTCTGCCATGCCATGTGGTAATCTCCCCGGCCGGGTGTCGAACTCATGAGTCGCCACTGCTGACAGCTCCATAGCGCAGTGCTTAACCGCTGTGTCACCAGGGAGGCCCGAAGTTTCTTGTATCTTTTTTTTTTTTAATATATATTTTTATTGTTATTTATGTCTTTTACATTTTGCATTCCCCTTGGGTAGCCCACCACCAATTCA